>CAUYQG010270508.1:0-13250 GCA_963574415.1 Tarsius wallacei | reverse complement strand
GGCCGCAACTTCTGACTGACTTTTTGACATATTGTAGAGATGAGATCTTGCCAAATTGCCCAGGCTGATCTCGAACCCCTGGGCTCAGGCAGTCCGCTCACCTCTACCTTCCAAAGTGATGGGATTACAGGCATGAGCTACCACATCCCACTGAGGCTGGATCACTTTTTTGGCTGAAAATCTAGCTGACACAGTTTGTGCCTTACAAGGCCATCTTTTGGAACCCCATTTCTGTTCTTTGCTGTTCTTGAAACCTATTTCTCTTCTATACATTCTCTCTCATCAAATGATAGAACAAATGATCTTTAGCTCCTGTGCCATGTTCCTAAGCTCCTAGCCGTGCCGCACCTGCTCCTACCTGCTCCCCTTCCTACTACATCCAGGTCACATGATTCTCCTTGCTCCCTGCATGGTTTGAGAACAGAGACTAGCCATTTCACTGTAAGATTCATATGCCTATTCATTTGAAATTATCCTAGCTTCACCCACCACTCCAAGCCCTCTTCCAGGGTGTCCCCCACAAATATCATTTTCTTGAAAAGTGAACTTTTCTTTGTCCTTTCTTAGGCCTACCTCTTCCATTTAATATTTTATCTACAGATCACTAAATGTTACATTTATTGCAGCAAAATTCAAAACTTGGTTAAAACAACAGTAGAGGGAAGCAATGTTCTATAGTAGTTGTGAATACAATTTTGGTTCAAGTTCTGGCTGTGAACTTACTAATACTGTTATATTACATAAGATCCTTAGGTTACAACAGCCCACCTCATAGGGTTGTTAAGAGAAGAAAACACTTGCAAAGTGTCTAGCAGGGCCTACCATACAGTGGGCCCTTGTAAGTGCAGTTGCTTGAATTGCTTTTCAAATCTCTGGTGCTTGTTTTATGTGTTAAGGATGCATGCTGAAAACCTCAGTAATAAATGATATGCTATATGATTTTCTGTGTAATTTATTAAGTTTCTCAGAAATAGATTAAAATCTCTAGACAAAATATCAGTTTTGAGCCCCTGGTAAATATTATATCAAAGAATTCATAGAGACCAAAGGGTGGTTACATGGTTTTCTTTATTGAATTGATGGGCACATTTATTTTCTCCTTGTCTCCCTCACCCTCACCCTCTCCCTCTCCCTCTCTCTCTCTCTCTCTCTCTCTCTCTCTTTAGCTCTCGCTCTCGCTCTCTCTCTCTCTCTCTCTCTCTCACACACACACACACACACACACACACACACCCCTTCTTGGTGAAAGGTCTTGACATAACTTTTGTATCCAGAAAATTTTTTATATTAATTATTATATCTTATACTTAAATATTGGTGATAAAGTTTAACTGTAAGAAGTTGGCAGGATATCATGCCTCAGACAGACTCAGATTTTGAAGTCTTGGCCCTCCAGGCTGAGGGAGAAATAAGAAATGGTTTGGACACAATGGCTGGCCCAGAAGTCAGCCAAGACTTCTATTCACAGTTCCCCCTAGAGACACGACACAACCATCACATTTTCACTCACAGAAGTGGTTGATCCCATGGCAACCAGATGAGTTAGATAAGGATATCAAACAGGAATTGCAAGAGGTGGACAGAAGTGCTCACGAGCTAGACAGCTAGCTAGCTAGCTAGAAGTAATAGGTATATTTTTAGGGCTGGAATTTCTATGAGCAGATGGATCACACCAGACCAAGACAGACTCCAGCACTTGGGGAGAAGACCTGGAAATAGCCGGCCAGAGTGTCTGGGCTGGGTTTGGCATGTGACTTAGTCACGATAGGAAGTGGTGGTTAGACGTATGGAGTACAGATCAGAATAGGGATGGGAAACCAGATCATGTTTCTAACCCTACAGACCAGATCCAGGCAGGGCATAGAGTGAATTTGGGGTGCAGTGACTCGTGCATTGACTTGCCAGGGACAAGACCAAGAGGAAGGGGCAGTGATCCAGAGTTCCAGAACTAAATTTTTTTTTTTTTTTTGAGTCTCATTCTGCCACCAAGGCTGGAGTACAGTGGTATGATCACGGCTCACTGTAGCCTCAATCTCCTGGGCTGAGGCAATCCTTCCATCTCATCCTCCCAAGTAGCTGGGACTACAGGCTCACACCACGATGCCAAGCTAATTTTTTTGTTTTGTTTTGTTTTTTGTAGAAATGAGGTCTCACCATGTTGCCCAGGCTGGTCTAGAACTCCTGGGCTCAAATAATCCTCTCACCTTGGCCTCCCAAAGCGCTGGGGTTACAGGCATGAGACACCACACCCAGCCCTAAGCACTTTGCTAAAGTGTTTGGAGTATCTACTTTATAATTACTTTTTAAATCATATGTGTGTGCTTTATGTAGTCTTCTGCCTATATTAAATATTTCACAGTAATGAAAGAAAGCTTTGGAGTTTAATATTAGAAGAGAATTATGAAGGCTGTTTATTATGCTTATATTGGTACTTCTGTTACTGGACAGGTGTGGTAATAAGAAATTTTGTAATATTCTGATTCTGTTTCTCTAAACTCATTAGGGAGGTCTTTCCTGCAGGTTTACTATTAAAAAAATTTTAAGTATTATGTGAATTATGCAAAATAGTCTAGAATACCAAAGGCTTAAACTTCTACCTGCTACCAGGACAATAACCTTGAAAATATTTGAAAAAATGTAAAAGAATAAAGTTCTGTGAATTTTCCAATTTAATCTCAAAGTAATCTAAGCTCTATATCTGTTACAATTTTTTCTCAAAATATTAATTTAAAACTACCTTCATAATTACCAAAGCAGTATATATATAAACCAAAATAAAATAAAACATTATATTCTCATTGCCCAGATTATTTTAACTATTAACTCATTAGTGTATATTCTTTAGATGTCCTGTATGGATTTTTTTTACCTAAATAATATTACATAATACATACTTATTTTTAATCTACTTTTTTTTCAGTTAGTGATTTTTTTCAGTCACTAAAGTTTATCTTATCTAGAACTTAGTCAATGTACAAATTTAAAAGGACCATATATAGGACCATATCTAGGACCATATGTTGTGTCTGGCTATTTCATAAGTGTTATTTAATCTAGAACAATCTCTTTTTTGGCAACACCGACTTAAAGAGACAAGACCAGGCATCCTGCAGAAAGCCCCACCTTTTGGCTTTTTCTGGTTTGTTTCTTGTGGTGCTGTTCCACATATTGCTCTGTCTTGTGTGTTTCTGATGAAGTAGAGGTTGAATCTAGATATGATGTGTTCAGGTTCACCACCTTTAGTAAGAATGCCTTATAAATGATGATGTGTACCTTTGCAACGTCTTGCATTGGTTTGATGACAATCTGATCCCCCATGTGTAGTTATTATATTTGCCTTCTTGCCTGGAGGAAGTAATCTGTGTGTTGCTACATTGGCATCATGTGAACATCCAATTCCTCATCAACAATTCTGCTGGTTTTAGCACTAAGCGACAATTCTTAACTAAAATAATTACAGTAGAGATATGAAATTATATTTTCTAAGTCTGTTATTGCTTTTATGCTTGCTAGTTGGCATTTTCTGTGAAGTAGAGATTTCCCTAACATAGTGGGATGGTTAGATTATTCCTTTAACTGCTGGTTTTCAACGTAAGGAACCGTTTAACAGCTGCCTCAGATGAGATGTTGGAAGAATTTAAACGTTTTTAAAAGCACTGTGAATATGATTTCTTAAGCATTTCCTATGTATCAATGACTGTGTTAAAGGCGTTATGCAATCTAATTCTTATGACAACACAATGAGATTTTTAGAGAGAGACAACAGAAACCGTGAGCGGTTAAATAACTCAATATGGTCACTTACTTAAGAAGTGACAGAGCTGAGATTCAAACTTAGATCAGTTGGAGTCCAAGAATACATGCTTAATTCTTTTTATACGTTTTTGTTGCATTTTACTTAAAAGCTAAATTCTATTTGTAATGCTGTTTGGAATGTTTCCCAGTTCATAAACACTAAAATGAAAATTATGCTTAATAATTCTTATGAGGTCTCTTTCCCTTTCCTCTTGTTTTTGTTTTTTTAATATTTTGAACAGTGTGAAGAAAACACAAACCTTCAGGATACTACCCGCTACCTCAAACTTCCCTTTTCCAAGGGCATTTTCCTTGGGAATAATAATCAAGCCATGAAGGTCACAAAGGAGTCTTTTTGGATAACATCTTTTCTTTGTTCCACAAAACTCACACAAAACGGTAATGTATAAAACTGTTTTATTTGAAAGCCCTTGTACCTAAATACTCATGTAAATTTTGGTAAGCATATTCAGGAAATACCAAAGTTATAATAAAGAGCTTTACACTAGGAAAATTATTGATCTTTCTGTCTGTGATTTCTGATAAAATGAAAGCAAATGTACCCAATGATCTGTTGGATACATATAATTTAAGGACTTCAAAACTATCCTCCTATTGGAAACCAAATATACAACTCTTCAAATAAACCATCAAAACCCAGCTGCTTAAAAAAAAAAAAAATGACAAAAATATCACCACCTTAATTTCTTGTTTTATAGCTTCATAAGCAGTGCTAATTGCAGGCTTTAGAATAAAGGCTGTTTTTTGTTTAATTAGATGCATATTGCTTTTCTGTTCTAGCATTACTTTTTATGTCAGTGATTGTTTAGCAAGTTATGATTAATAAAGCAAGCTCTTCTCCTTGGCAAATTACTATGAAAACATCGTCTGTAATGAAGGAAGTAAATTAAACATTTTGAGTTCTTCATGGTTGCCATATAAGGCTTCTGGCTAGCACCCTGAGTGCCATATTAATGAGTTAGAGTCATTATGTTGGATCCCTTCATAATGAGGTATTGTGGCTCATAAAAACCTTCAGTACCTAAACATGTATGTTATTTGTTCTTTTTTCGGTGTCAGAACAGCATTTGTAAAAGGAAACCTATGTCTTATCTTAGACTGTAATATCAGAAAAGAAACAAAACCGTAGCATTACAATTTTGACCTCTTTTTAACTACCTCTTAATTTCAACATGCAACATGTGACTATATTTATAGGACACATATCAAGCTTTATCTGTATTCAGTGGTTAATGATTTTACTTAAAACAAAACAAAAACCTTCATTGATATAACTTAGTAAATGATTATAAAGCATTTACCAAACCCCAGGTCTTTTTATTAGGACCAGTCCACCCCCTTGGAAGTTATGAAGATAATAAAATCAACCTGTTATTGATGCCCTCAGAAATGTTATTCATCTTTTTTGAATTAGTTGCATGTCTGCTATAGAGTTTACTTACATATAGCTGAATGTCCTAATAGAATATTTTGGAGTTGCATTAGTTATCTATTGTTGCTGTAACAATTACAGCAAAATTACTGGCTTAAAACAGCACAGATTTGTTATCTTACAGTTCTGAAGGTCAAAAGTCTAAAATTGGTTTCACTGGACTAAAATCAAGGTTTAACAGGGCTACATTCCTTCTGGAAACTCTGGGGAAAGTCCTTTTTCTGACCTTTTCTAGCTTCTAAAGGCTGCCTGCATTCCTCAGTTCATGGCCCCTTCTTCTGTCTTCAAAGCCAACAGTAAAGCATCTTCAGATCTCTCTGACTCTGACTCTTCTTCTCTCTCTCTTTTTTTTTTTTTTGAATCAGAGTCTCACTCTGTCACCCAAGCTGGAGTGCAGTGGCACGCTCATGGCCACTGCAGCCTCGACCTGCTGGACTCAGGTGATCCTTCTGCCTCAGCCTTCCAAGTGACTAGAACTCAGGCACATACCACCACTTCTGGCTAATTTTTTGATTTGTTGTAGAGAAGAGGTCTCATCATGTGGCACAGACTGGTCTCAAACTTGTGGGCTCATCTTTTCATTTTTTAAATAAAAAGCATAATTACATTGGGCCAGATAATCCAGTATAATTTCCCTGTTTTAAGATCTTCAATGAACTCACTTTTGTGAGTCAATTAAGTCTCTTTTGCCAGTTAAGGTAAATACATCCACAGGTTTCAAGTATTAGGACTGAACATCTTTGGGGGCTATTATGCTGCCTACCACACAGGTAAATCTCACAGTAGATTTCTTTCATCAAAATAGTTGCCCCTGCCTGCATCTTGAATTCATTCTAGTTCTAGGGTTTAGGATGTAGACAGAATAAACCCCAAAACCTAAACATAAAACAAAGAGAACCAAATCCTGAAAATTAGAAGTTGCTGCATTTTAAAAACCAAAGATTGTCAGATAAATATGGATAAACTATTCATGTAATCATTATATTAAACATCTTACTATATGGAAGGTGGGATCAAAATGCCATGCAATGCCCAGCTTATTTTTGGAGGCTGATAAGTGCTTAATTACAATTTTGATTAACCTTGTCAATGTAAGGCAGCTCAAAATGAGCCAGGAAATGAATAGAGTGTTGCAAGAGATGGGAGGGAAGAAGGAAGTCCATTGGTCTTTCAGAAATTTACATGCTAGACACATGTCCCTGTGCAGAAGTAATCCAGTTCCAAATTGGAATTAAATTGCTATATATTCATTTTACTTGACTCGGAAAATACACAAATCCTATTTCCACCACAACTGAGCATTTAGTAAGTGATTGGTGTCTAGGAACACTTCCCTGGAGCAGATTTGCATTTCAGGATTCCTGAAGTGTGTCTGTTTGTACTACCTATTACTCTCTCTGTTACTCAACATCGTTTGGGATAGCATACCAAGGCCACAGCACTGTGCTAGACCTCGGTGGCTGCCTGATCAAGTAGAGATTTTAAGTTTAGAATTAGAGGGCATGTCATCCTCCTATTTGATAGCTCTTGGTAGGTTGGGCACATAATATATGCTTAATCAATGCTTGTTGAGCAGAATGTAGAAAATTCATATTTTCAGTGGTAGGTCATAGCTCCTTATTTGCAACTAACGTATCTTCAAATGACTAAAACAGAGCCCTAGGAAACGGTGGGTTTGCTCTAACTCTAAGTACTTTGCATTCATGATTAATTACATCCAGAGGGCCATAACTGCTTGGCTTTCCCAAGTGCTCCATTATGAGCAGTCCAGAGATTCATCAGCCTTCTTGCGAGAAAGATGGAGAGTCTCATCCTGATCTGATTGTCTGGACCTCTGGCATCTGTCTTCCAGCCCTGCTCATGAGGGCGCTGGGTTCAGGTTCCCCACTGCTGCCTCTGGTGATGCCACTTTGCAGCCAGCAGAACCTCCCCACACTCCTCACATTGAGAAGGACCCTGAATGCCCCCTGCAACTGCATTACTTTAAAGGAAGGGAAAGAGAGCAAGGAGAAGTGAGAGCGGAATGGGGGTGGCGTGGGAAGTGAGGAATGAATGGCAGGGGAAAATGCATGGGGGGCGGGGGGAGATTATGAAAGAGAAGGTGCCAGGGCGGGAGGCCTCCTGAAGTGAGATGCAGGAAGTAGGAAGTAGGTGGGAGGGAGGCGACAAACGGAGAACAATAGAGCCTTGCCTTTGTCGCCCTAGGTCTCACTCTGTGGAAATTTCTGATATGCCGAATATAACCAATCAGCTTTTAAAAGGTTTCAATCCTAACCCTAGGATGTCTGAATGACATGTGAATATTAAACCTTTTCAGGGTTTTTTTGGTTACAAAAACTTCATCTCTTTTTCAAAGTCAGTATTTTAAAAATTCCTTCATTTATCTCATTCTAAATTTCCTTCTCCTCTTGCCCCTGTTTGTTGTAGATAAACATTTCTATTTAGTACTAAATTTCTTGCTATTATTCAACTTTGTGAAGTTTTTCTCTGGAATCTGGCTTTAGGGGAGTCTCTTTTTGAGATTCTTATGCTTTTTCTCATTTCTGTTCACTATATCCTATTTTCTTTCTCATCTTAACTACTTCCTTGTTTTTTGAGGTGTTTGGGGTTTTGTTTCCTTGTTGATCTTTCTGTTGCTCAGCAAGTCCCATTTGAGTTTCTCCAAACCAGTGCTTTTAAGTGAGTTTCTTGCTTTTCTGCCAGGAAATGTCATCCTGGCTTCTTTCTCGGCCAGTCTGGTCTGTCAGCCCCACTGAGTCCTGAGGCCTGTCCAACCAGGTCCCTCTGCCCTGTGCATGAGGAGAGCCTTGTTAGTGCTCACTGCCTCTGATGACCTCTAGACACCAAGGCTACCTGCTTGGATCGGAGATTAATGAAGCTTGGACACCATCTTCCGGAGCCTTTCTAACTTCTGCCCTAAAGATCCAGGAAGAATATATCCCCTCCCCAGGTGAAGAGGTTCTCAGAAGACCTGTTGAACTCAGGACTCACGTGTGGGTTTAGGAAAGGAAGGAAATTGAAGAGCTGTACCCTGTGCTTGCCAAGAATCTGGAATTATATCACAGAGTCCAGGAACGGACACTCTTAGGTCCAAGAACTTCCTGAATGATCTGGCAAATCACTGTGCTTGCCATCATGGTTCAGGGACCTTTTAGTTTGCAAGGTTTGGGTTACATTGTCAAGAAGAGCTCCATTGCTGGTGGAGTTGGTTGCTCGGCAGAGCAAGTACTATGTTCTTGAGGCCCAAACATGAATAAAGCAGGTTCCCAGCCCTCAAGAAAGTCTCATCTTACCAGGAGGAGGCAGGAAATTGTTCAACAAATATTTGTCAACTGCTTGCCCTGTTCTTGAAGTTGTGAATAAAATAGGGCCATGCTCAGCATGGCTTTTTTCTCTTGGAGTTTGAAGTCGAGTTGGGGCATAGACAGATATGCAAACTATAATAATAAGGTAAAATGCTACCATGATGTGGGAACACAAAGAAGAGACAGTTAGCTCTGGATTTTAGGAAAGCCTTTCCAGATGAAGCAACATGTAGCCTGAAAACTAAAGGATGACAAATACTTTATAAGTCAAGAGCAATGGGAAGGAGGAAGTAATTAGAATGCACTGTAATAAATGCCATCCTAGACAGGGCTGGTCATAGTCTGTGGGAACCTGCAACTTGAATGGTCAGGAGGGGTGGACAACGTGTTTAAGAATTTGACTTTTGCCAGTAAAACACTTTCATGTGAGGGACTGTTCTCTATTAAGGCAATTAATCTTCCTTTTCTGTTTGGAAAGGTGATATGCTTGACCTTTTGAAATGGAGAACCCACCCAGACAAGATCACTGGCTGTCTCTCTAAATTAAAAGAAATTGATGGCTCAGAGATAGTAAAGGTATATACTGTTGTGTTACTTTTCCTCTTGGAAATTTGTAAAATAAAGAACATTTGGAGGGGGAGGACAGATTGTATTTAATTCATTCATTTACTGCTTCTTTATCTAACAGTTTCTGCAGGATACACTGGATACCTTATTTGGAATTTTAGATGAAAATTCCCAAAAATATGGGTCTAAGGTGTTTGATTCTTTGGTAAGTTTAAATTCACTTAATTCTATTTCCACAATTTTGTCTCTCAATCTTGATTTTCGCAAGACCATTTCCGAAATAAGTATTTAATAATGTAAGAGTTCATTTTAAAAAGAACCCAAAAATCTAGATTTGCATTCCATTTTATAAAGCTCAATTTTCTTTTTAGGTTCACATAATAAATTTGCTGCAAGATAGCAAATTTCATCATTTTAAGCCTGTAATGGACACTTATATCGAGAGTCATTTTGCTGGGGCACTTGCATACAGGTAAGGCCCTTTATCTTGTAATTGGTTTAGAAGCGTTTCCTTTTGAGATTCTCTCAGCAGAAGAGCTATATAGGAAAACTGAAGAGGGAGTGTAGGATGAAATGAAGCCCAACAACTGAAGTATCTCTTGAGACAGTCTCGTCCCTCCTCATACATCCTTTTTTAATGGCTAGAACTTATTTTGATTAAAAAGGGAAAAAAGAACTTCCCAGATACTATTCTTGAGATCTAAAATATCAAGTCTTTCCTTCTTGTCTCTCTTTCACTTGAGAGTCTTTGGCCCCAAATGTCTGGTCATTTCACTGTGGCTGTGGAGAGTGCTATTAAATCACTGTACTCCCTGAGGATTATAGTTGTCCATGAGCGAGAAATACAAATGGAAAACAACCTTCACCTTCATACTTGCTGAAAGTCATTCATTCATCTGTTAAGATGTACTGAGTGCCTACTGTGTGCCAAGCACTATGCTTTGTGCTGATAATGTAAAGAATGTAAAGACTGGTCCCTGGCCTCAAGCAATTTAGCCATTGGGTTCTATCTGTGAATAGCAGCTGCCATTTTAATTGCTCCTCCTTTCCTGCCAGCTCAGATGATGCTAGTAAGGCCAAGAGGGAATGAATAATATCATGCTTTAGTTAGCACCTGCCTAGTAGATAATTGCCAGAAGTCTACAGCTTCTCTCTTTTAGTCCTAAAAATAACATCTTCCTAGTCTTTGACCCTGGAATGTACTCCCTTGTTCTATCTCCTGAGTCCAATACTGTCTTTGCTGTTCTACCTTTCTACTTTATACCTTAAGTACCTATGGGCAGTTTCTTGCTTTTCTGCCTGGAAATGTCATCCTGGCTTCTTTCTCGGCCAGCCTGGTCTGTCAGCCCCACTGAGTCCTGAGGCCTGTCCAATCAGGTCCCTCTGCCCTGTGCATGCAGGAGAGCCTATGGACATGCACATATACCATCTCCCAGAGTTGAGATAAAAGAGCATAGAATCAGGTTTTTTCCCCCTTTCCCTTCATCTCAGTGATATATAAAGGATAGCAGGTAATAAAATAAGCACTTGACCCTGTTAACTTGGGCATGCCCAACCATGTCATGTAAAGATCTGTGTCTCCAACATTTCAATGGATAAAAGTATTTGTATAAGACTAGACCATCTGTCAACATGAATTTTTGTGGCAGGTGAAAGGTAACAGCAGGAATAGTTTTGAAATGTTGGCCCATTCGGTCTCATAATTTGGGGCCTTAACATTTCAGGGTGGACAGGATAGCAGTATCATCAGTCCTAAAAAGACAAAGTAATGCTTGTGAAATCCTCTCAGGCTTATGAGTGGTCAAAAACTCACTGATATATTGACTTAAAAATCATGCTTCCAGCAGCATGTGTCTACTGGCACATCCAAGTTTTCTCTGACCATGAGTGAGAAAAATTGCTGTATAAACTATGTTTCTTAGAAGCCAAGAACTGACCAAAGTTTAAAGTGGCAAGACTATAGTTTTGAGAGTTGTGGGTTGTTGTTTTGAATTTTTGTTTTTGCTACAAATCAAAAAAACACAACAACTTGACTTTTCTAGAACTTCTCCTACTGAGGCACATGCTGACAGTAAGCCTTGTTCTTCTCACAGGTCGGAGAACTGGCTTGATAAATCCATAGGTGTGACTTGGAGTGAGGAGATGCTGCCTTCATTCCTCCCCACACCCCCTTTTGCCTCAAGTGAAGGATATTTTATCCAGCTATTTACATGGACACTGGGGAAGAAAAAGAAATCCAATTAGCAGTAGTCCAGGATTGACCGTTACAGTCATACTTCCAGACATCTGCTTGCTTGGTCGGAGTCCTTTTCTCCAATATTTATGTTGAACCATTTGGAAGCATTGCCAGAAACAGCAGTACAAGGGAATATGTCCATTTGAGTGTTGCATCAAAAAGGCAGAATGTTGAGCCACAGACTTAGTAACATTATTATATAGTAGTTTGACAGGAAAATATAAGAACTGATGGGAAAAGAAGCCTCCTCGTGATACAATGAAGTATTTAGTTTGTTGATTTCATTGAGAATTAGACCGATTCTGCATTCCGCATGTTTCTCCCTGTATTTTAGAGATCTCATCAAAGTGCTCAAATGGTACGTGGACAGGATCACAGAAGCAGAGCGGCAGGAGCATATCCAGGAGGTGCTGAAGGTGATAACATGCTGTTGATAACAGCACAGTCTAACTAAGCTGCTGCGTGCTGACACTGAAACTAATTGGTTTCCTCTGCACAGAGAGTAGTAATTGGTGATGATATATTACTGACATTCCAATTCAAGGACCTTAATCGGTTTGTAGCTGCTCGAAAGCTGATGGAATTTGAAAGGAACTTTGCCAGACTTGTCCACTGGAAGCTGCTTGGGAGTGAATCCTTGCTCCGCTGTACTCTAGAACACTTGGAGTGAAGTCTAGGACTAGCAGGAGAGGGAAGTTTTGTGAGAGTAGACTACAGAGGGGCAGTTAAGCTTAGCACTTCCTGGCTCTTGCTTGCACCAACTTGAGCGAGACCATCTGTGAATCATTTATATTAAAGTTTAAGAGCAAATATGGTGGCTTAGCCAGAATCACAGTGAGGAAACCTAAGGCTTTCCTGGAGCTCTTGGTTTCGCACTGTCCATAATTCTGGGCCCTGTATGCTCAGTTGTTTGTGGTGGTGATAATGCCTGACTTGCAAACTATGTTCAAAAAGAACACAAATTCTTTCTGGGTTTTTTTTTTTTTTTGAGTTGGAGTCTCACTCTGTCACCCAGGCTGGAGTGCAGTGGCACGCTCACGGCCACTGCAGCCTCGACCTGCTGGGATCAGGTGATCCATCTGTCTCAGCCTTCTATGTAGCTGGAACTACAAGCATGCACCACCATGCCTAGCTAATTTTTTGATTTATTGTAGAGATGAGGTCTTGCCATGTTGCTCAGGCTGGTGTTGAACTCCTGAACTCAGGCAGTCCTCTCGCCTCTGCCTCCCAAGGTGCTGAGATTACAGGCATGAGCCACCATGCCCCGCTAAGAACACAAATTCTAAATGGGATTGTTCAGTAACAGCGATGGAAGTCTTCTGATTCCTCCTGTTAAGTACCATCCTTTTTGGCATTAGTAGATAAAAAGAGGTCATGTGTACATTTTATTAAACAAGCATTTTGTTAATTATGCATTTATCACTTTGGTCTGATGGCAGGTAAGATGCTAAGTGACAAGAGTGCCTACCAAAGCAAAATTATTTTTGAAAAAAGTTACATCTTTGTTGACTAAATTTTTAAAAATCGGAGGATCCAAAACATTTCGTGTTTATAATGTGCCAGAATTATAAAGTGTTTCTTTTTTTTTTTTGAGTTAGAGTCTCACTCTGTCACCCAGACTAGAGTGCAGTGGCACACTCCCGGCCACCACAGCCTCGACCTGCTGGGCTCCGGCGATCCTTCCGGCTCAGCCTTCCAAGTAGCTGGAACTACAGGCACGCGCTACCACGCCCGGCTAATTTTTGATTTATTGTAGAGATGAGGTCTTGCCAAGACCCAGGCGGGTCTCGAATCTGTGGGCTCAGGCAAATCACTCACCTCGGCCTCCCTAAGTGCTGGGATTACAGGCTGAACCACCGAGCCCGGCCTATAAAGTGTTACTAAATTTTCTGTA
>CAUYQG010270506.1:0-14650 GCA_963574415.1 Tarsius wallacei | reverse complement strand
AATTAGAAAATATTAACACAAAGAAGATAATCATTCCTTCATCCCACCATTTTTAGTGTATATCCTCTTCTGCCTGTTCTCTCTCTCTCTCTCCCTAAGCCCTTGACAACCACTGGTCTCTTTACTGTTTTTGTGGTTTGCCTTTCCCAGAATATCCAGACTGGCTTCTTTCACTTAGCAATGTGCATGTTAGAATAGCTTCCTTCCCAAATTCTGTGATAACAGCCCTGTTCTACCCAAAGAGTGAACATGCTGCCTGCCCACTATGCCTTGCATTGACCCTCTGGGATGTGCAGAGACATGATGCTTAACTAGAAGCACATGGAGGGAGTGGCTCAGTGGCTAGGGGGTGTGACTGATCTGAGAGGCAAAGCAGTGCAGACAGAATTGCCTATAGAAGTTTCCATTTTTTACAGCAAGGCACATGGAGTAGCTATTGAGGTGTGTCCAGGGAAAAATGGCACCAGGCCTGATTGAATGGTCTCCTTTCTTGTGGCTGGAAACTCATCCTTTGTCCTACAAGATGTCTGTGGTTTCAAAGATCTGAAAGGAACAAACCACCTCTATGAATTACGAGTTCTTTCTTCTACATAAGTAAGAAGAACTTACCCGTCAGCAACATGTAAGTTCATATTTCAATAGACAATCTCTGATCCATTTGAACAACATCACAAAATAACGCTGTTCTCTTTAGGCCTTGACACAGGATACAGGATGAAGAAGTAAGACTCAAAATGGATAATGCATTGCTATAGTCAGCCCTGACCACACCAACTAGTTCAACTGCCTCACCATATTTTGAGAGGAGGAGAGAAGACAAAAGGGGTTACTTTGTGGACAGGGAGGAGACTCTGCAGGGATTTGCATCTGAGAGGGTGTAGAGGAAAACGTACCCAGAAATTTAGTCTGGCATTTCCTGCTGTCTCCCAGACCTGAACAACTGTTTTTAGCCTTTTGACTTGAGAAAAATAAATTCAAAGCTGTCCTTCAATTGCAGTCGTATTACTCAAGTAAGAATCTTTGCAAACCACATAAGATCTCACTCTGGTAGAGGGAAGCTCATGGGAGGAGTCATGAAACAGCAAACATTTCTCTAGCTCTCATGGTTATGCTGTTCCACTGATAGGAAGGTACACATCACTTTGCTTATCAGTTAGTTATCTCTGAACAGAGTCTTATTTTATCCTATTAAAATGTTCTTTGTATACTTTCTGATCATTTTTTATATTCAGATCTGATCTAGTCATAATTCTCTTTCTCCTTCTCATTTAAAAAGTACATGACAGTTTCTTCTTCATGGAATTATTGTGTTTTTCATCAGATGGGATAATTTTTGATATCTGTGAATTATTTTGCTATTACAATACGAAAAACGAATAGAAGAGGGAGTTGAAATGGATGGCAAAGGAGGGTAAAAGTTTTTCTAGTGAAATCTTGGAAAAGACAAAACTAAAGAGAGTGAAACAGCCTTCGCCTGAACTCTGGGAGAATACAAGAGAAAGAGAAAGAGAGAGACAAGAAGACAGAAAGAGAGAGAGGGAGGAAAGGAGGGAGAATGCATGTGTGCACACAACTTCAGGGAAAATAGGCAATTATGGGGGTGAGAATTTGAGAAGATATTCATTTATTCACTCACTTATTTAGTTACCATCTACTGAGCACCTGTGGTGGACTGAGTAGGTGAAATAAGAGGTCCTCAGAGCACCTTGGACATCGACACTCTTCTGTGTCACCGGGGCTCCCCTGTGATCCAAGTGGGGGAAGCTAAAGATGCTGAGTCACAAAACTGGAAACATGCCCAATATTCTCTCAGAGAACTAGGCCCAGAGGAATGTTTCTCGGCATGTGACAAGGCAAGACAAGTTTACTGGCACTGCCTTGAATCTTCAGGAAAGGAAGGCCCTGAAACATTTCTAGTAGGTTGTTGTCACTAACTTAAGATACGCAGATATTCTCTCCCTGGTGGCTCTTGGGGACTGAAACTTTGTGTTTTGCTTGTGCTTGTCTTTTCTTTGCAGAGAGAATGGCTTCTTAGGCCTGGCTTGTGTCTCATCCTTTGTCGTCTTTTACCGAAAGCACTCCCCTCAGAGCCTAGCCTGAAGAACATATTTAAGGACCGTAAAAATCCTTGAATAGATGCTTGCTGGGTGGAATTAACAATTTAGGCTGCACCCAATTGCTCACAGCACTCTAAGGCAAGGACCAAACAGTATCTAAAGTTGCCCGTCATCTCTGCTGTGCAGACCTGTAGAGAGGCCTGCTAGCACATAAGTCGCAACCTGCCCTGTGTGGCCTCAGGCCAGTGCCCAGCATGGGCCAGAGGACAGGGCTGTGCTCCTCCTTTGGGCCACCTGCCTGCTGGACATGACTGACATGTTGTCTTTGCTCATAGTGTGTTGTCAGTGGAGCTCATGATACAGATATGAATGAGGCCGTGGAGACTTTCGCACAAAGAACAGAGATGTTGAGAATTGATTTCCACACGTATGTGCTTTTCTGGTCCTGCTTTCTGCAATTATCCCAAACTCTGGTTCTGTGTTACCTTGATCTTGAACTCTGCTGAATAAATACAATAATTCCTTGTAGGAGAAACAGTCATGTTCTTTAAAAAATGAGAAGAAGGGCAACCCCCTCGGCTCCCCTCCCACTGTGGGAGCTTTTTCTGTCCTCTCAATAAATACTGGTTTCGGCCAGGCTCGGTGGCTCAGCCTGTAATCCCAGCGCTTTGGGAGGCTGAGGTGAGTGGGTTGCCTAAGCCCGCGGGTTCGTGACCCGCTCAGGCAACTTGGCGAGACCTCATCTCTACAATAAATCAAAAATTAGCCAGGCGTGGTAGCGCACGCCATAGTTCCAGCTACTTGGAAGGCTGAGGTGGAAGGATCGCAGGAGCCCAGCAGGTCGAGGCTGTGGTGGCCGGGAGTGTGCCACTGCACTCCAGTCTGGGCGACGGAGTGAGACTCCAACTCAGAAATAAATAAATAATAAACAAATACTGGTTTCAAAAAAAATGAGGAGAAAGAAGAGAAAGAGAAAGCAAAATTATGACTAGATTAGATCCGAATATAAAAAACAGAGAGGATACAAAGAACATTTTGATAGGATGAAATAAGATTCTGTTCAGAGATAACTAACTGATACGAAAAGTGATGTGTGCCTTGTTCCTATCCGAAGGACAGCATAACCATGAAAGCCAGAGAAATGTTTGCTGTTTTGTGACTCCTTCCACAAGCTTCCCTTTACCAGTGTTAGGCCAATGTGGTTTGCTAAGGTTCTTATTTGAGTAAATATAATTGCAATTGTTTTTGCAGTAGGGTCTTACTCTGTCATCTGGGCTGGAGTACAGTGGGAAAATCAGTGCTTACCTCATCCTTGACCTCCTGGTCTCTGGGGATCTTTCCGCTCTAGCCTCCTGAGTAGCTGGGGCTACAGGTGCTGAACCACATCTGGCTAATTTTTTGAGCTTTTTTTGTAGAGATGAGGTTTTGTTATGTTCCCCAGGCTGGTCTCAAACTCCTGAAATCAGACAATCCTCTTGTCTCAGCCTCCCAAAGTGCTGGAATTACAGGTATGAGCCACCATGCTGGGCCTACAATTGCACCTGATATAGAAAGAAGAAACAGGATTGAACATGAAGCCCGATTGGCCTGAGCGGAATCACAGGACTGAATCCCGATGGTGTTGGTGCATCCCTTGTGGGCATGTACATTTGCTTGGAGAGGACTTGAGGAAACTAATGGGGTTCTGCCTTGGTTTCTGGAGCAGTGGAAGAATTGCCTGGGCTGGCAGCCCCGGACTGACACAGGGAGCAGGGAGACACCTTCAGGGTGCTGTGACTAGCTGGCCAGCAAGGAAAAGAAAGTAGGTGGGTCATCTGCTTCTGCCTTTTGCCAGACACTGTTCACTGAGCCCTGATGAGCTGCAGCCCCACTCATCATCTGCTAGGTGAGGCTGTTGGGATGTTTGTCTCTTCTGTGATAGCTCCTTCCCTTGCTTTCTCCCTCTCCCCTCCCTTGCTCCCACCTTCTCCCTCACATTCTCTTTAGAAACCACCCTCTCCCACCCCGGCATCAGCTCTCCTCTCTGCAGTCCCTGCCTTGGTCCCCACCTCTTGTGGAGTTCACGCTTCCTGTAGGCTTATGTCACCTCCTGAATGTCCCACAGTGACTGTCACGACCCCATGAACTGAGCCGGGTTCCTTGTTTTCCCCTCACTTTTTCCTTGCCTCTGTGTGTCCCCTGCAGCACTACATTCTTCACGGCGGAGTCAAAGTCACACTGTTGCCATGGCCTTGACTTCTTCCTTTCCTTGTTTGTCCTTCCTTCTGCCCAGGACCATCCAGCCATCCTCACCGCTCCTGACTCTCCTCGTTTTCTTCAGTTCTACATACCAGTTACCCATGGAAAAGAAATGATGACAACTCCGTTTTGTGTGTGTGTGTGTGTGTGTGTGTGTGTGTGTGTGTGTGTGTGTGAGAGAGAGAGAGAGAGAACAGGCAGAAGAGGATATACACTAAAAATGGTGGGATGAAGGAATGATTATCTTCTTTGTGTTAATATTTTCTAATTTTTCTAAAAAAAATACATACATTTGATAACAATTTTTTTTTCAACCAACATAAAGGGCTTGTTCAAACTGTATCAGCAGAACCGAAGGGATTTCAGAAATGTGAAAACAGCCTGAGCCTGGCCTCTAAGGGTCTGGCGTTTCTTCTTGCTTCCCCTCACTCTGCTGCCATCACCATGGGAAGGATGGCCCTGGGTGGCCAGTGGGTTCCCAGGGCAGGACAAGTGCTGTGTGGGCTTCCTCCTTTTCCCATCCTCCTTCCATCTGGCTGGGGAGTCCATCTCCCCTCTTTGTCCCTGGCTTAGGATTGTGACTGGGCGTGACTGGGCACACAGCTCTCACTGCCCAGGGCCCTTCAAGCACCAACTACAGCATCGTCTCCTACCACCCGCCCAGGTGGGGCTGCCCCTGGACCATCTCCCTGATTCTGTGCGTGCCCGTCCTTGTCCGTTATGCATGCCCTTTGCCATGTGGCTTCTCCATGGATGCCTGTCCCGATCCCTCGCCAACCTCCCTCTTCTCCCTGTCATGCCCCCTTCCCTTCCCAGCTCAGGGCTGACTCTTTCTGGGAACTTTTCAAAGCTCTGCAGCCGAGTGTACTCTCTGGGAAGAATTGGAATCCCCATGTACCAGTCAGCAATGTATTGTAACGAGTCACCCAAAACTTTGGAACAGTTATTGTTTGCCATTTTTTCCCCCGGGTCTCTTTCTTTCACTGCAGCTGTTGTTTGAAAGGCTCTGGGTGGTGGTGAGGGCTGTGCCCTGAATCGCAGTCAGCAGGAGTTCCCATGAGCTTCCCAGCAGTGGGAGGATATCAGAGAAAACAGATCTGGTAACTGGTGTGTGGAATGGATGAGAACAAGGAGAGCCAGGAACAAAGAGGGGAGATGGATTGTCCAGCCAGATGGAAGGATGATGGGAAAAGGAGGAAGCCCACGCAGCACTTGTCCGCTCCTGGGGACCCACTGGCCACCCAGGGGCATCCTCCCCATGGTGATGGCAACAGAGTGAGGGGGAGCAAGAAGAAATGTTAGGCCCTTAGAAGCCAGGCTCAGATGGGCCCATCCCCATGTCCACCTCGTCGTATATGCCAGAGCAAGCCCAGAGCCAAAGGGTGCCACCGGATGGGGGTGGAGGGGATTGGGTTTTTCATGACGTCTGCCACTATCATCACACACTCATAATGGTGGCCAGTATGTTTTGTCAAATATTCATGGGCTGCCTCTTGGGCACAAAGCCTCTTGTAGGCTCTGGGGCTCTCGAGGATCCCATTTGAATGGGAGAAGATGGGTTATACATAAAATAAGTAAACAGTATTGGTGTTCAACATGGTGAGTGCTGTGGGGGTTTGAGTATGTTGGGTCGGTTACTTTTGTGCCAGACTCTGCTCAGGAAGCATTGGGAATGCTCTGCTGCATTTAATTCCCACCGCAACCCTGTGTTCCCATCACAGCCCTGTATGGTCAGTACCATCTGCATCATCCCTACTTATGCTTGAAAAAGCTGGGCACACACGCGGGCTTAATCCTGCATTGTCTTACTGCAGGGCCTGCAGCCTTGGCCGTTTCTCACCAGTCGCCCCGTATGGAGGCTCCATCTGTGTCAGCACCTCCAGGGAAGAGGAGACAGCCCTTCCTTATGTTGCCACACCTTCTCTTTTCTGGCTTTCTTATCACTGCCCTATGTCTCACTGGATTCAATGGGAGTCTCCTCTCTCTCATGTTTTCTCTATGTGTTTCCCTCCAGGACAGATCTTCTCTCAGCTGTATCAATGACTCAGCCCCTGCCTCATGCACTCAGGTTCTAGAGTCGGTACCAAGCCCCTTCCCCTCCCCCCCTTTCTTTGAGACAGGGTCTCACTCTGTTGCCCAGGCTAGAGTACAGTGGCGTGATCATAGCTCACTGCAGCTTTGACCTCTTGGGCTCAAGTGATCCTTCCACACCAGCCTCCCAAAGAGCTGAGACACAGGCATGCACCACCATGCCTGGCTCATTGAAACAAAAAGTCAAGATGGGGTCTTGCTATGTAGCCTAGGCTTGTCTTAAACTCCTGGTCTCAAGTGACCCTCTTGTCTCAGCCTCTCAAAGTACTGGGATTACAGGCATGAACCACTGAGCTCATCCTAACCCAAGCCCTTTGGAAATTCCAGTTCCCTTAATTCTTCTCACCGTCTGCAGCCCTGACTTATGTCCTTGGTCCTCACCTTTGAGGATGAGTCATGGATTCTGCTTCCTTTTGTGTTCGGTCTGGTGTCTGACACGGTAGATGCCCTGGCGATATCAGTATATTATTAGTAACAGTAACTGTGGTTGATCAGATGCTTACTGCATGGCAGGCACTATTTGGGGTCATATTATTCAGCATCTCACTTAATTTCTTAGGAATCCAGGACTTGGTGACGTTACCCACTTTTACAGGTGGAATAGTAAAGGTTCAGGGAGCGAGGAACATGCCCAAGGTCTGCAGGACCTCCTTCCCTCTTTCCTGGGCTTCTTCTTTCCTTTCCACTTAACTCTTTCTTTTTCTTCTTCCTCTCCCCGTTCCCTCTTCTCACTGTGCAGAAATGAAATCCTCTAAGTCAAAAGGCAGAGGCAGGAATAGATGCTTTCGGTTTAAATATGCTTTTGTGTTTTAGCTCAGTATTTTTTTCTCTTAACTATCATTATTATTTAACTTCAGGAAGCTGTCGACAACCCTCCATTATTTTTTCTCTTGTAGCAACAGGATGACTTGAACATCACAGAGGTTTTCCGTTGTGCATGATTAGATGTTGCCTTTCCAGAGAAAGAACAGCTTGGGATGGGTCAAGGGAGATGATTCTGTGCGTACATGGAACGTACACAAAGCTACGCATAGAATGCAAAGCTTTTAATCTGTCCTGATGGTTCAGGAGGTGGTATTAAATTGTGCCAGGAAATCCTAAAACATGGTCTTGTCTGGAGGCTTCATTTTGCCAGAAGTGGCCCATGAGCTTATTTTATGTATCTATTTTTTGATAATGAGAGTTCTGACTTGTGCCTCAGGGACATGGGGGAAAAGAAGAGTGTCCTGAGTGACTTGTGATGTAACAGTGACCCTGCATGCTTCAGAGTTTATGTCTTAACTTTTGTTATATCCTTAGATTCTTCCAGCAACCCTGTCAGGCAAGGGAAGGGCATATCTTATCTTTTAACACATTAGGAAGCTGAGCTTTCAAGGCTTACCCATGTTCTTTTGGTAAGAGGGAAATTTGGCAATATCTTTCTAAAGGCTGAAATTCTTTGTATAGGAATTTATGCACAGAGGAAAAAAACCACTTTTACAGGTGGAATAGTGAAGGTTCAGGGAGCGAGGAACATGCCCAAGGTCTCCAGAACCTCCTTCCTGCTCTCCTGGGCTTCTTCTTTCCTTTCCACTTAACTCTTTCTTTTTCCTTTTCCTCTCCCCATTCCCTCTTCTCACTGCGCCAGGAAATCCTAATACATGGTCTTGTCTGAAAGACAAGGGCATAAGTCCAGGACTTGGTGACATTATCCACTTTTGACAATATCTTCCTAAAGTCTTACATATATATGGTGAAGGTGTCTGAAATATCCTCTAAAACTTACAATCAAGATTGCTTATTATGACCTTATTTTAAATGGAGAATAATGGAAACAGTGTATTGTTGCTTCAAGAGAAAATTGGTTAAATAGATGATATGCATCTGTAGAAATAATTATTAGGCAGATTAAAATTCATGATGACGAGAAATATTAAGGACAGGGAATTGCTTACAATGTGTTGTAAGTAAAAAGTGCAGGTTATAAAGCATAGGTATGGTGTGAACCCAGGTCTTTTTATACATACAAAGAAAAAGGACTGAAAACCAAAATGTTAACAGGGAATTTATTTCTGGGGGATAAGGTTGCTGCTTTTGTTTTATTCTTTGTGATTTTCTGCATTTTAAAAAGTATTTTAGGCTTATGTGATATGACAAATTCCCCAAAATGTTAAGACAGAATGAGTGATTTGTCTGAGGTAACATGATTAACATCTAGAACTTTCTTTTTCTTTTTCAGCATCTCGAACTTTTTACTTCCAGTCAAGAGTTCTTTCCACCCCTCCAGGCAGAAATGTCAGTGTTCCCTGCTGCTATTTCAAAGCTTATTGTTACTGCAGTGCCGGTGCTTCTGTCTTCAGAAAGGTGCAGAGGAGACTGGCTGGGGAAAGCGCAGGGTCCCATCCTTCTACCCACCTTGCTTGTCTCGTCTTCTCTTTTCCTGCTTGCCTTAGTGGTTTAGATGAAGACATAAAGGATTTGTTTATTAAATTTGCCCATGACACATGGCCAGAAGGATAGAGAGAAGCTACTCCTGCAGAATTAGAATCCAGAGAGATTCAGGCTGGGGATTGGAGTGAATTACAAATTTAAAATTGCATGAGGATGAGAACAAAGTCCTGTCTTGGTGTCAGGAGGGCCATGGTGAAAGCTGTGTAGGATCCAGTAACCCCGGTGGAGGGAGAGGCAGCGCAGCTGTGAATTTGACAAGAAAACAGTTTATTTTCTAACGTAAAATCCATCGTGTGGTGGGTGGTGGAGTACAGGTTTGGTTGTGTCCTCCCCTCCATGTGAACTGGGGGATGCAAGGCCATTTGACATGGGCAAGGTTCCTCCCATGCTGGATGCAGACTGAGCACATGCAGCAAGAGGGAAGGAGCCCAGGGGGAGCGAGGCCAGGGCTGGTGGCCGGGAGCCCTGTGGCAGCTGCATCCCTGGCTCACCAGGATGCAGTGGCGCCAGGTGGTGGTGCCATGTTCTGATGGGTCCATGTCTTGGTTCCTGCCAATGTTTCCAAGCCAGTTTTCTAACCTTATTTGATTCTACAGGCAACCTGATCTTCTAATAAGTCAAGGTTGGCTGAGTTTTTCTATGATTATTTTAGGCTTTCAGGCCAGACAGTCTCTGTCACAACTGCTGAACTCTGCTGTTTGCTGTTGTGGGTCAAAAGTAGCCATAGACCATGTGTAACCAGTGGGCATGGCTGTGTTCCAATAAACCTTTATTCACAAGCCAGCCTGTTCTTTTTGTGCTTGAAAGAGCTGGAGTTAGTTTCTCTTGCTCGCCTCCAGGCAGTATGATGGAATCATGCTCTAATGACAGGAGCAGAGAGCTGGGACAAGGAGAGGATTGCCTGTTTCACTCCACAATGACTTTGTGGCTCCTGAAGATTTTCCATTCTCATACATGCCCTTGGTCTTGAGATGGTGTTTGCAACATGGCAGTCTATAGAGCAGGGAGAGTAGGTTGGAAAGTGCTTTGCAACCTCGTCATGGGCACACACAGGAGAGACTTAAATGGAAGAAGAACCACATTTGAACATTTGAAGGGCTGTTCTGTGGAAGAGGGGGAAGAGGGGCAGGACATACATTCACTGAGAGCATAATGTGTGCTCAGCACTGTGCTGGTGGCTGAGGTCTGTTATCTCACTCTAAGGGGAGCAGCGTTACTCTGCATATCTCCAAATACTATAAGGATCAGTGATGAAAGCTTCCAGTAGTAAACTTATCCTCAATAAATAAAACCTTAAATAATTCAAAGCTGTCCCAATACGAGTTGGCCTCCTTGGTGGCAGGTGACCTTCCCGTCTGGACAACCCCAGGCTGTGATGATGCCTACTTGGGGATGATGGCAGAACCACAGTGGGCTCTTCCCCCATGAGCCACCCCGCTGGGTGTCACCTTGGTTGTCTCTTTCCAGAGCTCTCAACTGTGTCTTATCCACAACACAAAAGTGGCTGGTGTTTTGGTGCTGGTTTCTTCCTTTGTTGTGTTGTCTTCCCCCTCTCCACCCTGGATTCCTGCCTCCCAGACCTGGGATGTGGGAGGACTCAAAAGAACAGAACATCACCCTTGGATTGTCTGGGGATAGGAACAGGGATTCCCAGAAGGAGGCAAGCTGTTCTCACTTTAAAACGGGTCCATTAATCATGTCCTGGGTGGAGGAACTCAAGTGACAGGGGCCTTCTGAACTGTGAAACTCTGTCAACTGAAATTAGGAAAAGTGAAGGTTCTAAGGTAGTTAGAAGCAATGCTTTGTTTGCTTGGCTATAACATTGGACAGGAGAGTGCTCTGAGAATGACTTAGATTAAAACATAAGGGATTGTAAAGGAAATACTTCCTTTCAGGAACAAATAAGTGATTATTTCCCACATGTGCTCTCAGCAAGCAGGTTGTTATTTCTTTACATGGGCATGTACAAAAATGTCATGATTTTAAAAATTAAAAAAAAAAAAATTTAGAACAAAAATAGAAAAATAAGCTGACAAAATTCTTGTTACAGGAAGAACTCCTGAATGTTTAATACCCCATACACGTTTGAACTTTGAGAGAGAGGCAGGGAGGATGTGGGATGTTCCAGGTGGACTGGGCCAGAGTCTCTTAAATACTCGCTTCTAGAAAAATTCACTTTGGAGAACTCAGGAGCATCAGCCTCACCTGGGAACTTGGTAGAAATGCAGATTCTCAGGCTTCACTCCAGACCTGCCAAGTCAGAAACTTAAATTGTGGCCCACCAATCTGTGTTTTCACAAGCTCTCCTGTGGTTTAAGATTGAGGCCTGCTATGCTAGAAGACTTTTTAGTTGTCACGGTCATCCTTTTCTTCTACTATAATCGTGTCTTCTAGTTTGCTGTATCCCAATGAGATGCTGTTAAGTTTCTGTGGTCAGGTAGTTTGGCAAATATTGTCTTATAGGATCCTTGCTTTGAAGCATGGCCCTTTGGAATATTGAAGACTCTGAGAAGTTCTGTAGAGAAGAAACCTGCTAAATTTCAGTTTATGGTTTTCAATATTTAGTTGAACTCAAACCCTTTTTGTTGTTGTTTTTGTGACAAAGTCTTGTTTTGTTGTCCATGCTGGAGTGCAGTGACACAATCATGGCTCATTGTGACTGTGGGCTCAAGTAATTCTCCTGCCTCAGCCTCCCAAGTAGCTAGGACTGCGGGCACATGCCAGCATACCCAGCTATTTAATTTTTTGTTTTTTGTAGAGATGAGGTCTTGCTATATTGCCCAGGTTGGTCTTGAACTCCTGGCCTCAAGCAATCCTCCCACCTTGGCCTCCCAAAGTGCTGCCAAACCCTTTTTGAATAGCACTTATTAACAATCCATAGCATCTGTGTCCCACCAAATTATAATCAGTTGAATATTACTAGTGTATTACTAGGGTCTGCTTTTACTGTTATAAAGTTTTAAATAGTTTTTCTTCTTTGTGCTTTATTAATTAATTTGTATCCAGAGTGAATAGTAGGAAGCCTAAACACACTGGAAATGTAACAAGTTAAAGAGGAGGAAAGGGATTGGCAGTAAGCAGATCACTGCCAGGAGAGGAAGGTGGGGATGGGGGGCACATAACATTGATAAGGGTGCCTGATTCTAATCCAGGCGAAGCAAGGGCCAATGGGAGGCCCAAACTTCACTTGTACCTAGACCACTTATGTACCCAATCCTGATTTGTACCCCACATCTTTAAAACTAAAAAAAGAGGAAGATAAAAAGATATTATTTTAAAATTTAACTCCAGACTATATTCCTAAAGTCTATCAGTTTCATTCTCTGTAAAATCTCTCATATGGCATATACCGCTGTTTGTAGCACTTCAAATAGCAGTGTTAAAAAGGGAAAATGTAGTAACGATTGAATCTAATTTGGTTTTTCAGTCTTTGTAAATGAAGTCACCTCTCACTCACAGTATGTTATTTGTGGACAAGGGCTCCTAAATATCAGACAGAAACACTTTTATCTCATCATTTAAAAACAAAACCAGAAAATGTTCAAAATAAACCATTTGATTTTTTTTTTTTTTGAACTCAGAAGTGTAAGAGTTCTAAACATCAGGCCAAGGGAACAGTTTTTGTTTTTTAAACTTTTTTGAGTTGGGGTCTCACTCTGTCACCCAGTCTGGAGTTCAGTGACACAATCATGGCTCACCGATTCTTCTGCCTTGGCCTCCCAAATAGATGGGACTACAGGCTCATACTACCATCCTCTGCTAATTTTTTGACTTCCTGTAGAGGTGAGATCTTGCTATGTTGCCCAGGATGGTTCCAGACTCCTTGGCTTAAGCAATGCCTCAGCCGCGTCCCAAAGTGCTGGGATTACAGGTGTGAGCAACTGTGCCTGGCCAGTATTTCTCAATCTTTAATTGCATATAAGTCAACTTAGGATCCTGTTAAAATTGCAATTTTAGTCCTTGGACTTGGTTTTATTCTCAGGCCTAGAGCCTGAGACCCTGCAATTTCAATGAGCAGTATTTAACATGAGAGTCTCTTTACCAGATAGTTACTCAAAGCTGCTTCTTTTTCTTCTTCTTTTAAACTTTGTATCTATGGAAGCAAGCTTGGAAGTCATTTCTTAATTCAAAAGAATATTTCAGCAAATATTCTTCTTTAGAGGATATGACTCCATTTCAGAAAATCGAGGACAAAAAACAGGGAGCCAGTTAAAATGCCATTTAGAATAAGTCTAGTTGAGGTCGCTGCTAGCACATCCTTAAAGGAAGCAGGAATGTTTAGTGCTGATGGTGCATTTCCCAAAAAGCAACTCCTGCTCTGTAAAAACAAAACAAAACAAAACAAAACATCTGGTGTCCTGAATTTGGTCCAATTTCTTATTTGTAAAAGAGTTTAAATAAATTTGTGCAATTAGGAACTTGAAATCGAGGAAGTTACTCAAAGAAAGAGGTTTAGTTTTTCTTTTTCTTATAAAAATATGACCAAAGTTGGTGGTTGTCCTAGTTCCTAGCTTGCTGGTTGCGGGTGGGGGTGTGAGGGAGGTATGGGGGGTGGGTGAAGTGGTTCTCTTTCTGTGAGAAGCTGACTTAGGGAGGAAGTGAAACCAGGATTTGCCTTAGAGTAGTGGCCCCAGCTTTAAACAAGAGTGGTCTTTACAGAAGCCATAGGAGATGTGAGGCTGACCTTCCCTTCTCAGTCCCTGCTGAGCACGGAAATACCACCTTCGGTGATGGAGAATGAGGAGATGGAAGTTTACTTGAGGAGGACCCCAGGAATTCGTCTCTCCAGCAAAGCACAGTTGCTGGTCCCTGTTTTAGTGCACCCGTAGGCACCAGCACACGCGTGGCATCTGTGCTCATTGTGAAGAATACCAGCATGGCATGAATGCCGAGCTTTGGGACATCTCTTCCCACCCCAGGGGACATGACATTCACGCAGGAACAACTTCAGCCATATGCCCAGCGGCTGGGGAGAGAGGGGCCCATTGCGCCTGCAGTGGAAAGAATGGACCTGTGTTTGCTCACACAATCAGCTTCCGTGGTTCATGGCAAGGGAGTGCACAGTGTCACAGATAACACGTCAGTCATAGCTGTTTTGGGGACATGTCTTATAGATATAAGATCCTGGCCAATGCGCGGTCCTCAGGCCAGCACGGTGATCTTCCTGCTCTCAGAGGCATTTGCGTGAGTGTTCCAGAATCTTCTAGGTGATTCTCTGTCCCTGGCTGCACCCCTGTCTGGCTGTGCACACCTGTCACTGTATCACTCAGCACTTCTGTGCTTGCCCCTTCCTTGCCTTGGCCGCCACTTCAGCATCACTTCCCAAGGTCTACACGGCAGTTGCGTTCCTCCTGGGGAATGTCCTGGGCTCAGGCTGGGCTGGCTGAGTGATGGGCGAATCCAGAGTGAGGTGGACTGAATCTCTTTGTCGGGTTGTGCTGTCTGGCTGGGTAGTTCCGAGATGTGCGTCATCCACAGTCTGTCTTTAGAAATAACTGGACCCTTTAGACACTCTCTGATTTTGATCCTTTGAGCCCCAACTGTGACCCACAACTGGGATTTCGGCCATCCATCTGTCACGAGCCAGAGCAGCTGACAAAGACCAAGCTGGCCCTGCCTTGGCATTCTCCGCCCTGGAACCTGATGGCTGTTCCCTTTTCCTTTCCAAAGTCAGTTTCAAGAATAGATTTTATGGCCGGGCTCGGTGGCTCAGCCTGTAATCCCGCGCCTTGGGAGGCTGAGGTGAGTGGATTGCCTGAGCCCGCGGGTTCGAGACCCGCCTGGGCAGGTGAAACCTCATCTCTACAATAAATAAAAAAATCAGCCGGGCGTGG
>CAUYQG010270496.1:0-14834 GCA_963574415.1 Tarsius wallacei | reverse complement strand
GCCAAGAAAAAATCCACCTATGTATAGGCAACTGATATTTGATGACAAGTGTGTCAAGAAAACCCAATGAGGAAAAGATAGTCTCTTTGATTAATGGTGTTGGGCAAACTAGATATCCATGGCAAAAGAATGTAGTTGGAGTATCACTCTGTCGCCCAGACTGGAATGCAGTGGCCGCTCCTGGCCACCGCAGCCTCGACCCGCTGGGCTCCGGCGATCCTTCCGCCTCAGCCTTCCAAGTAGCTGGAACTACAGGCGCAGGCTACCACGCCCGGCTAATATTTTGATTTATTGTAGAGATGACGTCTCACCAAGTTGCCCAGGCGGGTCTCGAACCCGTGGGCTCAGGCGATCCACTCACCTCAGCCTCCCAAGGCATGGGATTACAGGCTGAGCCACTGAGCCCAGCTATATGTCTTTCTTTATGCCAATATTATAATATATGGATTAGCATGGCTTTGTAATATATTTGAAATCAGCAACTGTACTACCTTCTGTTTTGTTCTTCTTTCTCAAAATTGATTTGTCTATTTGTGTTTTTTTGTGGTGCTATGTGAATTTTAGAATTTTTTTGTATGTCTATTTAAAAAATGTCATTGAGATATTAAAAAAGATTGCACTGAATCTGTAGATAGCTTTGGACAGTGTGGATGGCTTACCAATATTAATTCTTCCATTCCATAAACATGGATGACTTTTCATTTGTTTGTGTCTTGTATAATTTCTTTCATGAATGATTTATAATTTTTAATATTAAGTCTTTCACTTTCTATTTCTAGATATTTTATTCTTTTTAGTGTTATTGCAAATGGATTGTTTTTCTAATTTCTTTTTCAGATACTTTGCTGTTAGTAATAGAAACAGAACTGTTTTTCATGTTTACTGAATTTTCTTTTTCTTTTTTTTTTTTTTTTGAGTTGGAGTCTCACTCGGTCACACAGACTGGAGTGCAGTGGCCGCTCCCGGCCACCGCAGCCTCGACCTGCTGGGCTCCGGCAATCCTTCTGCCTCAGCCTTCCGAGTAGCTGGAATTACAGGCGCGCGCTACCACGCCCGGCTGATTTTTTTGATTTATTGTAGAGATGAGGTCTCGCCAAGTTGCCCAGGCAGGTCTCGAACCCGCGGGCTCAGGCAATCCACTCACCTCAGCCTCCCAAAGGCGCGAGATTACAGGCTGAGCCACCAAGCCCGGCTTACTGAATTTTCTTAATGGAATTTCTAAGATTTACTATAAATAAATAAGATCATGTGTTTTGCAGAGACAAATTCACGTTTTTCTTTCCAATTTAAATGACTTTTATTTTATTTTTTCTTGTCTAATTACTCTGGCTATGACTTACTGTTGACTGACTGTTGAAAATACATTGTGGAAGCAGGCATTCCTTCCAGATCTTAGAGGAAAAACTTTCAGTTTTTCACTATTGAATATGATGTTTTCTGTGGACTTTTCATATATAGTGTTTATTATTTTGAGGTAATTTCCTACTATTCCTGGTTTATTGAGAGTTTATCATGAAAAGATGCTGTACTTTATCAAATGATTTTTCTCTCTAATATTAAGACAATCGTGATTTTTTTATCCTTTGTTCTGTTAATGTGGTATATCACATGAATTTATTTTTTCATGTTGAATGACACATTTATTTTAATTTTTATTTATTTTATTTTATTATGGAAATGTGGGGTACAAGTGATCATCAACTGCATAAGTAGGCTGCATGCAGGTGAAATTTGTGCTTCCAGCTGGCCCTCACTCCCCCTGGTAGTTGACTTTGTGTTGTCATATGTTCCCCACCCTCCTCCCTCCCTCCCTTTTCTAGTAGCACCCCACAACTGCCAATTTTTTATGTTCATGTGTCTATTTTTCACGGCTCACTTATGAGTAAGAACATGCAGTATTCAGTTCTTTGTTGCTGTGATACATCACTTAGTGTGATGATCTCCAATTTCATCCAATTTGCTGTGAAGTAGGTGATTTTGTTCTTCTTTATGGCTGCATAATAATCTATCGTGTGATATATACCACTTTTTTTTTTAGACAGTCCACTTTCGATGGGCAGTAGAGTTGGTTCCATGTTTTTGCTATTGTGACTAGTGCAGCAATGAACATGCATGTGCAGGTGTCTTTTTTGTAGAATGATTCATGTTCCTCTGGGTGTATTCCTAGGAGAGGGATTACTGGAATCATATGGAAGGTCAGTTTTTAGTTCTTGTAGGAATCTCCACACCACTTTCCATAGAGATTGAACTAGCTTACACTCCCACCAACAGTATAAAAGTGTTCCCTTTCCATCACACCCACGCCAACATCTATTGTTTTTTGACTTATTAATGATAGCCTTACTGGAGTTAGGTGGTATCTCACTTTAGTTTTGATTTGCATTTCTCTGATGATTAATGAGGTTGAGCGTTTTTTTTGTGCCTGTTACCTACTTGTATGTCTTCTTTTGAGAAGTGGAATGACGCATTTATTTTTAACAAATGATGCTGTGAATCCTTTTTTCTCTTTTTTCCTTTTTATTTAATTAACTAAGGGGAAGGCATTTTAATATAAACATAAAAGTTAAAAATACTTTGTATGTCTTTGAAAGGAAAACATCTTCCAAAAACATATAAAGCAAAATCTAAATATATCTAGGGTATTTTTCAGGACAGGTCTTAATTTATTGAGGTACTTTCACTACTTAGAATTAGACCCCTCATTCTGACATCTTCAATGTACACATATTCATTGGAGGCTAGAGTAACAATTCAACCATGAGAATAACTATGAGTATTTGGTAAGGTTTGGGGTCCACTTGACACTGTACTTATTTGAGTTGTCACCCAATTCATGCACTCAATATGTGATATAATTATCCTATTTTAAAAACTATGTCTAGAATTAAAAGTAATTGATGTCAGGTGTGGTGGCTCAAACCTGTAATCCCAGCACTTTGGGAGGCCAAGACAAGAGGATTGTATGAGCCCATGAGTTTGAGACCAGCCTGGGCAACATGGCGAGACCTCATCTCCACAATAAATCAAAAAAATTAGCCAGGCGTGGTGGCACATGCCTATAGTTCCAGCTACTTAGAAGGCTGATGCGGAACCAGCAGGCCAAAGCTACGGTGGCTGTGAACATGTCACTGCACTCCAGCCTGGGTGACAAAATGAGACTCCAACTCAAAAAAAAAGACGTAATTGATTATTATAATACTTGAGTGTGTTAAGTATGAACGTATATGTAATTCGCATGCTTTTTTCTGTCCTTTAGTCCAGTAGTGTATTCAGCAAAATATGAATCACTTTTTTCCTTTTGCCTACCTTTTGTATTTTATAGCAAACCTTAAAAGCATAAGCAAAAAATTTCTTCTCATTCTCTTTCTCTCCCCTCTTCCTCTTCTTCTTTGCTTTCTATCTTTTCTTTTCTTTCCTCTTTTTCTTTTAATATTAAATTAGCATTGCTATTATTCTACATTCCAGGTTTCTCATATTAGTCTTTTCAACTTTGTCCATTCACTGTTCATATTTTAGGTCCATGCTACAAAGTTGGCCTGGGCTGAGCGTAAGAGTATGAGCTCTGAAGACAGACTATCTATATCTTCTCTAGACTCTACCATGGAAAACTATGTGTAAATTTTGTGTCTCAAATCCTTGTCTTACTAATAACTCTAAGTTTATGAGTATATTACTCATTTTCTTGCTTTCTTAAACTATTTTGCCCAATCTGTCATTTTGGGAACTTTGGGTGAAATAGATGGAAGCTAGGTTAATATTGTTTGCTGTTATCTTATTTACTAGTCTATATAATAATGTAATCATTTATCTTATTCTTTTATTGCTGGCAAATTGCCATCTGCCACTGTTACTCTTCATTTTCCTGTAGCAGAAAGCCTTTGTTTAAATTTCCCTTCCTTGCCTCCTAGATTCTGAGACTGTAAACCACTGAACTGTTAAAGTTTTATGTGTATCAGTTGTGAACACATCCTGAGCAATGGTTTAAGAACCTCTTCCATAGACACTTCCGAATTTAGGTTTTGGAATTATGACTTAAGAGGTTCGCAAATTCTTTTCGACTTCTATTTTGGATAGTGGATATCTTTGGAATTTTGACTAGTAAACCAAATTTGTTTTTACTCTACCTCATTTTTTATAATATAATGGATAGCATCAGTATTATTCTTTCTTTTTTTACAGAAAAAGCCCTAATTCTTTTTCTGGTTTAAATATCATTAAGCTTTTATATGAACTTGGAAATTGTGACCTTTATTTGTTTTGCTCTGGAGTTTATCTACAATATTGTGTATCCATCTCAAGCAGACTACCTAGATTAAGATCCCATTTCCACCTTTCACCAGCTATATGATTTAGGGCAAGTTATCTAAACTGTTTCTCAGCTTGATGATAAGTAAAATAAAGTAATAATAGTACCTACTTCATACAATTAACTAAGTTAATATATGTAAAGCTTTTGGAGAGTGCCATGGTACATATTAAGAGCCACAGTTGTCTCCATCTAATTGCAGACTATACAAGGGCAGGATTTTCATCTGTTTTGTATTAATGTCTCCAATGCCTGGTATACAATTTGTACTTAAGAAACATATTTAGAGTTGGCAATTTTTCTTAACATAGAATATAGGTACATCTCTCAATTTGCAATCAGTTTATTTTGTTGTAATCATGACCTGACTAATTAAGCTTCTTATGTAATTGTTAATCTTTCCTATATTATGGAACCAATTTAGACATCTGAGTAACCCGAGCATACATATGTCATAGAGTAGGAGGCTATATGCCCCAGGAATTTTCCTAATTTTGGTTAAAACTTGCTCTAAGGAGTCCTTTAGAAATTATTTGACAGAATTTCTTCATTTTGAGAGGATCAAGCAGAGACCAAGCAGAGTTAAATGTGTTCAGTATTATTCCTTAAGGTTGGTTATAAACAAACCTTAGCCAAAGTTTCAATAAAATGAAGTTATAAAACATAAAATGCTTCAAAATATAACACTAAACTGACATGTCCCCAGAATGAGTAACAAAAATAATGACTAATCTGTATCAGATAAAATCTTTTCTCCAACAGAGAATATATTTCCAATATGGTACAAAATGAAAATACCGCTATGAGATCAACACCAGATGCTGTTAAAGGTGATGTCTTTATCTTTTCTGCTGTTGCTATATTACTCTCATAAAAGAGCCTTGAATCTTGACATTTTTAAAAATCTATATTAAATTACTTACATACTGGTCCTCCAATGAAAATGGCCATGTGTTCTTTATTTTGGTTTCAGTGTTAAAATTTGGCTTAGTTACATGGTTTATTAATGGTAATGTTTGACGGCATAACCAAATAAGGAATTAAATACAAAGAGGTGTAAATAATAAACTGTTTTATGTTTTGTGTGAGTAGTATGCTAAATTTCGATGAATAAATTATTTACCATTTCAATGCTAGTAATATAAAACATGGTTAAGTTAAAATGAATTAAACAATGAAATAACTAGCAGGTCTTCAGAACTAGAATTTATCAATAAGTGGTTCATGAAATTCTAAGTCATATGTCACATTCTTTCATATTATTTTTGTTATGATTATTTTAAATTAAGTTTATGGTATTTAGTCAAGACTTAGATGGAGTTTCTGTTCACCAATTTTTAACTTCAGTATTCTTTTATTCAGTAAGACTTTATTGAATACCTAATTCTTTGTCAGATTCTCTTCTGGGTATTGGTGGTACAAATATGAGAAGCACTACCCTTTTCATCCTGATATCCTTCCTATTACCAAATATCTCACAGTGAAAGGGTAGGGACATATGTTCTAATGAGGGGGTATTATAAATAACTACTCTCATACAAAAGAGGAAACAACTCAATTGATCTGGAAAAATATCTGGACATTTTGGTGAAAAATTGATATTGTTATTATAGCATAATAAATTATCTGACAACGGGCTTACTAAGTTGACAAGCAATGGAAGAGAATTCCAGGCAGCAGAAATAGTTCACGATCTGCTAATCTTGTGATGAAGATATCTTTACAATCTAGTACCACACTCAACATGCCAGTGTTTTCCACAGAACAAAAAAATTTTATGGGTGATAAACTCTTTAGTGCAAAGTGTTTAGCTTGGATTTTCTCTCCATGTGTGATGACCTTCTGGAATTCTGCAGCAACAAATAAACGCTCAGTTTCTTGTAAACTTGCATGAGACCCAAATTGCCAAGACCTCAGCTAATGGAAAGAATAGTAATGGATTGTTGGGCAAGGAAGGGAGATGTGTGTGATACTAAGGTTTTTCTTCATCATGTCTTTTCAATGTTTATGAAGACCTTTCAGGCTATTAGTTATTAATACCCTAACTATTGGTATAGCTTATGAACTGTGATCATCTTTTTTTGCTTTATTGAACCAGGAATTCAAATTCTATTTCTAGCTTTGTTCAGTGTTAGATTCAAATGTAAGTGTCACTTTTGCATTTTGTAAAACCTCAGTTCACTGAAAAATGTACCTTTTGGCAGTTTTCTTTACTAAACTGTGCTTAATGACATAAACGTTGTTGTCATTTGAGACAATGGGAATCTTGGGAGAGAGCCAGCTCTCTTTTTGTTAAGTTGTAAACTTCTGAGTTAAGTAACTCTTTGTTTTGTTTACTGATATATTGCAGGTGACTATCACAGGGCCTGATACATAGTTTATGCTCTAAAAATATGTATTAAATGAAGGAATAGGGAGTGTATTGTCTAGAGAGAACACACAATGTCTGAAAACATTCATTCACTGATGATGATGAAATAATAATAATAACAGTAATAATAACAACAGCAGATACTGTGCCAGGCAAACAAAACCCATCTAGGAAATCTCTGGTTCGGGCCCCATGATCATATGAATTGGCTCTTTTCTAAAAAAACTTTTTTGCAGTTTTCCATGAAGGAACACACCCTGCCTTCTCAACCATTTCCAGAAATATCTGTCCTGTGAATATTAAAATAATGAGAAATGCATTTTAGCTTCAATATTTGTGGAAAACGCTCACTCCTACATTAAAAACTATTTATGAATACTATTTCAAATATTGTCATATCCTGGTGCATCATTTTAAATAGAATTTCCCAGTATGATATCATTCTTGGGCTTCCTGAGAATCAATCAATATGTGAATGATAGTATCTGAAAAGTAAACCCAACTAAATGAGTAGATTATGTTGTTTTCAAATCAACTTCTAATACATTCTCTCATCTATATTTTGTGAAATTCTCACCGTTATTGTGTTTCAGTGAAATACATGCTGAAAATGAATGTCAGTGTAATATGTAAAAATACAGTGATATTTTTATCTCAGTAAAATGTCTAGTTCCTTCAGGAGAAATATTTTTCTGTTCCTTGAATCTATAAGCATTGCATAAGCATGTCTCTTTTCATACAAGTTGAATTTGGTTTGCTTATATGTTTGCTTACGTGGTATATAAGTGTATGTCCTACAGTTTTAAAATGTAGTGTTTCAAGCAGAGTCAATTGTGTTTCTAACCTCTTCTCTCTTTAATTCATACTGTGTGCGTATTCATTTCACTGGCACCTGTATCCTGATGGATAAATGTTCCTTCAGTTACCACCATCCCTTCCTTGTTCTTTATTTCTCTATTCTTTGCATATTGTCTTTAGCCATCATTAAATTTACATGGCAGCTACTCCATAGCAAACACTGAGAATGCTCTGTTTCTCCCTCCTAGCCTGGCCTGGAGGTTACTGCAGTTTCTTTGGGCAGATTCCGTATTATAACTCCTTCTGTCTGAGGACTTTCTCTGAATGCAGGAATGAGTTCAGCCAGAACACAAGACTGGAAAGTTAAGGCTCACAGAATAATTGTCAATTAATGCAGGCCAGGAGTGGATGGATAAACATCTCAGTCTCCTTGTTCTTAAAAGAAATTTCTGAGTTGCCCTCTACTTGATCTCTCAGGAGGTTCCCCGCAGCAGGGAGCCAAGTTTCCTTGCAGTGATAATCGATAATCTGCCCATTAGTGCCCTTTTATTGGCTTTTCTTTCTTCCTTGTTGTCCTTCTCTGTTCCCTCAACATGTTTACTGTGTCCCAGCCCAAATGAACTGCTGTGCCATGACCTGTTGGAAGGGGATTCAAATCAAGCTGATGCTCTCCTAACTGAGCATTTTAAAATGTGGAGTTCGTTCTGGTGTGTGTGTGTGTGTGTATGTGTGTGTGTGTGTGTGTGTGTTTTAGATTGTTAGACTGGAAAATACAGTTTATTTAGAAAGTAAATTAGAGAGACAGAGAGGAGATTCACCTTCCCAAGATTCGGGTGGTGCTCTCATTCTGGTTTTTACATTTCTTATTCCTTGTGATTTTTCCCTATGAATTAAGTTATTTTATAATTCGTAGGTTACTTCCATTAAGAAAAACAAGTCTCTATCTTGAGTTAGAATATCTGTAATTCAAGGCAACTGGCAGTTCACGCAGTAGTTTACTGCTTCATATTCATACCAATAATAAGGGAATCTGGATGGAAAGCTAGGCTCCTTTATTAGAGTTAAGCGTCCCAGTTCCAGAGAGAGTCAAAGTCTATACAAATATAAAGTTGATTCACACTTTATTCTGTTTTCAAATTTTTAAAATCCTGTTTATCATCATGTTTACTTATTATGTTAGGTAGCAGTAAAAGCAAAACACCCAATAAGTCATTGACCTCTGCTGAAATAGTATTCTCTTTCTACAGAATGTATTCTTTTTTTTTTTTTTTTTGAGTTGGAGTCTCACTCCGTCGCCCAGACTGGAGTGCAGTGGCCGCTCCCGGCCACCGCAGCCTCGAGCTACTGGGCTCCAGTGATCCTTCTGCCTCAGCCTTCCAAGTAGCTGGAACTACAGGCGTGCACTACCATGCCCGGTTAATTTTTTGATTTATTGTAGAGATGAGGTCTCACCAAGTTGCCCAGGCAGGTCTCGAACCTGCAGGCTCAGACAATCCACTCACCTCAGCCTCAGAAGGCGTGGGATTACAGGCTGAGCCACCGAGCCCGGCCAGAATGTATTCTTAATTAACCCCAAACTAAATCTTTGCATCACACATCCAGAAGACCTTATGAGGAGGTGAATCACTAAAAATTTGTAGTGGGCCTGAATCCCAGTCTCCAAACTCAGGTTTGAAAGAAATGCATCTTTATTTACTATTCCACAGTTCAGTTTCGCTTTTTCTTTTAACCACCTATTCTGGCATAACTTCAGAAGTTTTATCTCTGTCAGTTTTGGATTCCCCCTTTGTTTAAATTCTAGGGCATGCTATCGTGCCAAGACCTGGAGAGTAAGACCTGAATCCTCTGCTGGGCTTGTATTTCCTGAGACCTTTCCTATTCTTATTGTCTTGAATCTTTCATTTCTGGCTGGTCTCTCTGCCCCTTCCATTCCACCACTAGCACCAATAGCTGTGAGCTGTTTCCCTGGGGCAGGGAAATATATTCTCTATATTACAACTATTGAAGTTCTATTAAGAGTTTACAATTTTTGGTGGGCTCTTAGATTTTGGAAAATAGAAGGCATAGACTTTTGCCCTCCCCTCCCCTCTTTTCCCTGAGACCGCTATGTCTTTATCTGTCTGGCTAGTCATATTCAGTGACCTCAAACAAGTAGGGACTCACAGATCCCCTCTGCTCTTGAATATCCAAATGTTTGGGGTTTTGGTGTGGGAGTCAGAAGCCCAGTCATCCCTTTCTTGAACCCACTGAAGTGTCTGCTGCCTAGCCTGAGAAAACTTTTGTTGCTTGTTTGCCAGGGGAAAATATGCTGAAGGGGCATGAAAAGAATTCCCTTTCTCAGACATATTTCTAAAATATACTCTCTATAATACAATATTGAAGTTCTATTAAGAATTTACACTTTTTGGTGGGCTCTTAGATTTTGGAAAATAGAAAGCATAGACTTTTGCCCCCCCTCCCCTCTCTTGCACTCTTTCTTTCTCCCTCTTTTACTTTCTTTACATTTGACTTCATTATGTCTCTCCCTGGATTAATAACTTCTGTCTGTCTGTCAAACTATCATCTATCTATCCATCCATCCGCCCATCCAAATATTCCCAACAGAGAACCCATCTAGCATACTAGAATGTTGGCATGCTGATCTTGAACAGGAGAGACAAATCTCTGTGACAATAGTTGTGGTGACCTTTGCCTTCCATCGTTAAGTGTTGACAGATTACCAATTTGAAAGTCTGACTGGCACCACAGTCATTTTTAAGCACTGCATACATAGAACATATTTATAGCTAGTCATGTAGTTGGAATGACTTTTATGTAATTTGAACCATGTTTTGAAAATAACTAGAAAACATGTTTAAAATAATCTATGATTTTCTAATATAAATGCCTTACTTAATCTGAAATAATTCTTTTGTTTATATATCTCACCTTTTTCCACTTTTCATTTTTATTTGCTGAACATCTCAAATAAAAGTTTTAACTATCTCATAAGGTGTTTCTCTTGTCCCATTTCAGCCTTCATGTTTGATTTTTGTATACCTTAAAAATTAGCTTAAAGCAATCATCTGTTTTACATATTCTTGTGAAGAGTGAATAGACATTTAGATTCTGTAATTGTTTTAGAACAGTGCACTTTTTCTCATGGTAATAAGATGATTTGTGATCTCTATGACCTTCCATATTTATTCTGTTATAGTTATGGAATAATCAACCAATACCGCTGTACACATATGAAGGACACCTCCAAAACGGAATATATTTATAAAAATTGTGTATTTATTCTTATATGTTTAGACTTCAGTTACCTTCAAAGTATTCTCTGTTTGATGCAGTACACCTGTTGTCATGCTTTTTCCACTGCTCAGCACAGATTTTGAACTCATCAATTTGGATGCCTTTTAGTGCTTCTGCCATTTTTTGCTTCACCTCTTCCACATCAGCAAAACATTTCCTTTTGAAGACATTTTTCATCTGGGGAAACTAAAACAAACAAAGTCACCCAGGACAAGATTGGGTTATTAGGGATAGTGGGGCATGGAGGGCGTGCCATTTTGATCAAAAACTGCTGAACATTCAGTGTGATGTGGGCAGGTGCATTTGTAAATCACTCATCATGAAAATAATCTTTAAAAAAAATCACTGAAGCTGAATGCAGCCTCTGACAATAAAGCTAGCTGGAACACTGATGGCAATGGGTTCCTAGAACACTCATCTAGTGGGGGAAGCCTGTACTTCACCCTCCAAAAGATATTTCTGAATTCGGGGGATTCCCCCCTTGTATACTTAGCATGTGGTTATGCACGTGATTTAGTACAATGAACCTTATCTTTTTTCATGTCCTATTTACCCATATAAGTGCAGAAGAAGCAGCTTATAATGGATGGACTTAGAATAGCTGGACAGTTTTAGAACACTGTGAAAAATTTGCATTTACTTGCATGGCAAATAATAAAATAGATGAAATATTTTTTTGCCTATGAGCTTTTAAATGTTCTAGGAAATGTTAAATCTTGGAAAAAAACTTATAGTATTTAACTTATAAATAAAAATATTATAAAATAAAATTAATAAGTATTTAACTTTTTTAAATGTATAGATGTACTTAAACGTTTTATATTTTATGATATAGGACCTCATAAAGTCAAAAGTCTTAAAATAGTTCTGCCATACGCAATCAGAATAATTGAATTTTATAGTGACCACATGTTTTATATTAATCACTCATGTAATCATTTTCCCATTTATTGATTTGCCTTACTAACATTTATTAAGCACCCACTAAGTTCTAACCACCCAACCAGGCTGTGAGGGTGCTAATAAAAATGACAACAGTAAGCACTTATTCAGTGCATATTTTGTACTAGGTACTATTGTAAGGTCTTTATACATGTTATGTCTTTTCAATACTGTATAATATAGTTACATTGTATTTCTCTATTTCAACAATGAGAAATTGAGGCACTCGGAAGAGAAAGAACATCCCCAAGTTCACAGAGTTATTAAATGACAAAATCAAGATTTTTGAACCCAGATGTTTTGCTCCGGATATGTGTGCTCTTACCACTTAACCATCACACCATCCTGTAGAGATTTCAATCACAACACTTTACATCCTCCTGAAGAGCCACGGTAGTAGTCCGGCTAATATTATACAATGTGATATGAAGGGAAAAATAGGAGGGTTGTGGAAGCCTCTAAAAAGGGAAAAAGGCTGGGCACAGTGGCTCACACCTGGAATACCAGCACTCTGTAAGGTCAAGGCAAGGAGATTGTCTGAGCCAGGAATTCGAGACCAGCTTGTGCAACTTGGCAAGAACTTATCTCTAAAATAAATAAATAAATAACTAGCTGTGCATGGTGGCACACACCTGTAGTTCCAGCTTCTTGGAAGTCTGAGGCAGAAGGATGCCTGACCCTAGCAGGTCAAGAATGCTGTGTCCCTGAGATTGCCACGGCATTCCAATGTGGGTGGCAGAGTGACACTCTGACTCAAAAAAAAAAAAAAAAGAAAAAAAAAAGAAAAGGGAATGACTAACCCACCTTATTTTCATTACTCTTTATATACCCCAAGATTAGCAAATAATTCATCCAATATGAAATATTTTCTGTAAGATATTCTAATAAACAAAAATATTTATATATTTTTAAAAAATTTTTAGGTCATGGTTTACACTTAAGTATGATAAATCATCATGTTTCTGGTTCTAAAGCAAAGGCTTATAGTTTAAACTAATATTTATGGAATCAAAAGTAAGATACTGGAACAAAAATGACAATTATTTCAACTTTTTTTCCTTTGGGACTAAAAGCTATATTTTTTTATATAAAAAATATATTGAATATTTAGTCTTGAAATTGTTAGCCATTTTATGGTCTGTTTTATTTTTAATTTCAGGCACAATCAGAGAAAATAAGCACCATCATTAATTAAATTAACTTGTGCAACACTGTTTTCAAGTCAAAATTGGAAAAGAGTACATTTTTAAATAAGGCTATCAATGTAATTTTGCAAGGCATTGTAGTTAAAACAGTGATCTTTTTATATATGCATTTCTTTGGACCTTTGAAATTCTCTTGAGCTTTTTTCTTTAAAAAATATAAACCAAATCATATTGTATACATCAATTTGACGGGCAACTGTTCCTTGACTTAATGTCACCATTGTGTGTTTCCATAGTCCAAACATATGCTATTAATGACCTTTAGGCCTTGGGCCTTTTATTTGACTAAAAGTTTTGTTAATATTACATAAATGTCAGAACTTCTCTAACAATATTTTAACCAAATTATTTTGTAAGATTATGCTCGTTACCTAAGTCAGGCTATAAGGAATTTCCATAGTTCTTCATTCTGACATATTCATAATTAAGTAAAATATCTATTTCCATAATATTTAATTAGTAATATCTTCTCTCAGTTTCACAACATTAAATGACTTTTTTTAAAATAAGCAATATTTTTATTATGATATTGTGGGGTACAGTTAAGGGTTAAGTATACAGATATGCTTCGTTCAGGCACCCTTGTTGATAAGAGGTGTCTCCCCATCCCCAGACAGATATTGACTACCGTAAATCCCATCTCCCTTCCCCTCCCCACCCCCACAGTTTCCCACCACTGTCAGTTATTTCCTTATAGTAATACATTGATGTTCAAGGCTCACTATAGGAGTGAGAACATGTGATACTCAGATCTTTGTTTCTGTGAGAGGTCACTCAGTATTATAGATTCTAGTTCCATCCAGGTTGCTGCGAAATTCATAATTTTAAAAACAGTTCTGTCTTTGATTTTGGAGGTTTAATTACGTGTTTTCATTGTGTACGTTTCCTGTTAGGGTTTTAAATGATGGTGCCTTCCCTAAAGTACATGTTGAAATGTGATCCCCACTCTGATAGTATTAAGAGTCTGGGCCTCATGGGGAAATAAGTCATGAGGGTTTTACCTTCATAAATGGGATCATCATCATTACACAAAATCTTGAGGTTGAAAGGAACACTCGTCTACTCTTCCCATTTATTTTGCCATGTGGGGACACAGCATTAGTCTTCTCTAGTGGATACAGCAACAAAGTATCTACACAGCATTAGTCTTCTCTAGTGGATACAGCAACAAAGTATCTACATGGAAACAGAAAACAGGCCTCATCAGACATACAATCTGTTAGTACCTTGATCTTGCATTTCCAGGTCTCCCAAACTGCAAGAAAGTAATGTCTTTATAAATTACGCCGACTCAAGTATTATATTATAGCAGCACAAATGGACTGATAATTTCTACCCCAAAACATATTTTCTCTCTTTATTCCACTTTTGTGTGTTCAAATAATATTGAAAACTCAGTATACTTTTATAGTTTTCTTTATGCAGGCTATGTATATATTTTTTCTGGGGCAGCTCTAGTTACATTCTGTTTTGTTTGGTGTAATAAATAATATATTTTCTCAATAGATAAGTTGCTTATGTCAAAACTGTCAACTTGGTATATTTACTAGATACCACAAAACAATGGTTTAAGTATTTCTATAGAACTCTTGTGAGATCAATAAAAAGGGAACAAGTCCCAGCACACTGTAAATAATGGTAAAACTGCTACAAATCCAAAAAAAAAGAAAAAAATTTAAATTCAAAGGAGAGATGTTCCCTTTAATGATGTGAAAAATAGAACCCTAACTGACTTCTTAAAAAAAACTATAGAATCCAAAAGACAATGAGATTATGCTTTCACATTATTGAAAGAAAATTTCCTCGAATTCTTCATTTAGCAAAAATAATATTCAAAAATTACATAAAGAAATGTTCATATGAACAAAAACTAAGAAACTTGTCACTAGTGGAAAGAATCTAAAATAAATATTAAAGG
>CAUYQG010270494.1:0-22635 GCA_963574415.1 Tarsius wallacei | reverse complement strand
TATCTATTTATTTATTTTGAGTTGGAGTCTCACTCTGTTGCCCAGAGTGAGACTCCAAATAAATAAATAGATAAATAAATAAATTATCCAGTCTTAGACATCGACCTGCTGGGCTCCGGCCATCCTTCCACCTCAGCCTTCCGAGTAGCTGGAATTACAGGCGCGTGCTATGACACCCAGCTAATTTTTTGATTTATTGTAGAGATGAGGTCTTGCCAAGTTGCCCAGGTGGGTCTCGAACCCATGGGCTCAGGCAGTCCACTCACCTCAGCCTCCCAATGCACGGGATTACAGGCTGAGCCACCGAGCCCGGCAGACTGGATAATTTATAATGAACAGAAATTGATAGGTTCACAGTTCCGGAAGCTAGGAAGGTGCCGGCATCTGGGGAAGGCCTTCTTCCTGCATCATAACATGATGGAAGGCATCACCAGACAGAAGGACAAAGAGAGAGAAAGTGAGAGAAAGCAAGAGTGGGCAAACCCAACCCTGCAATAACAAACTCACACCTGTAATAACAGCATTAGTTCATTCATGAGAGCACCACCTCTCGAAGATCCCACCTCCTAATATTGTCGCAATGGCAAATTATATTTCAACATGAGTTTTGGCAGCGACAAACTGTCAAACCATGGCAATATATAATATTATCGCATTAAATTTAAGAGCCTTTGGCTCTCACTCTTTTAAGAAAACTGATTGGGGTAATAGAAATGAATTAAAGTTGAGAAAATGCTTTGTATCTGAGTGTAAAATATGGCAAAATTTAGGTTTAGCAGAATTTGACCCTTATCCCTGATGCTATGACAGATTTAGAAATTATACTTTGGCACATTGTTTCATTCAGAGGAACCATGATATGAATAAGAGTATGACCAAATATCTGTTTAAAAACATTGTTTTGCTATTAGCAGGTCAGGGTTTGAATTAAAATCTAGAAAGTATTTTCTTTCTGATTGAAAGGAGATATCAAATCTTATGCCTAATACTTTAGCAATGATCCTAACATCCCCACTAAGATTTGACTTTCCTCAAGAATCATGGAAAACTGTGCTGTATTAAGTCTGACCTTAATAGAGCTACATTGATTTATAAGTGGTTAGAAATAAATGTCCTTTTTATTTAATTTTGCCCAATTTGATTTCCTATGTCTTCTATTATTGTATGTTTGTATACATTTTAACAGAAAAACCTGGAGAGAATATTAAGCATTTTTTATTCAAAATAATCAGAACCTTCAATTTAGAGTTCCAAAATTAATTAATGTCAGCATAAAAGGGTGAAAATGCTGTAGGCACACACACTTAGCTAAATTATATTATGCTCAGGATGATATGCTTGAAATTATCTGTTAAAAAGTAAAACTTGACTAGGCATGGTGGTTCATGCCTAGAATCCCAGCACTTTGGGAGGCTGAGGCAAGAGGATTGCTTGAGCCCAAGAGTTTGAGATCAGCCTAGGTAACATAGTGAGACCTTGTCTCTACATAATTCCAAAAATTAGCTGTACAGTCCCAGCTACTGGGGAGGCTGAGACAGAATATAGCCTGAGCCCAGGAGGTTGAGGTTGCTGTGAGACATGATTGTGCCAGGGTACTCCAGGCTGGGTAACAGAGTGAGAACCCCTAACTCAAAAAACAAACAAACAAACATAAAATATGCACCTAGGTGGTGGGCTATTTAGAAGGCTATGACACTCTTTCAGGTATGAATTTCTGGTAGCTTGCATGCAGTAGGCTGGTGGCAGTGAGGGCAAAGGGTGGTGGATGGATGGGAGAAGTTTAAGAAGGTGAAAAACCAATATTTGTAAACCCCCTCCCCAACCACTTAATATAATTCACTTCATTTAGATTGTAAATTTCTGGCTTGAACTTTCTTCCAAAGTCTTCCTCAGAAAAAGAGCTATGCTCTCTTTCCAGATATTTTAACAATGCTTCCAAAATGTCTTAGGGGAAAAAAATCTTAATGGGGGACCTTCATACTAAAACGAACACAGAATCATTTTCATTTGGCCTACGTTGAATTCGTTGGCAATCTTGAAATGCAGGGAATTTCTTCACATACAAATACAAATTGTAAAGCTTTCTTTGAAAACATGGGCGATCTTGGCCACATGGGGCCCTCTTGGCATGAAGCAGCCAATTGGGGCCATTCAGAGACAATGTGCTCACCAGACGCTGACAGTCCTCACTTTTTCACAGAAGCTTCCTGCTCTCCCCTGGGGGCATTTACGTTTTCAACTTCTGCCCTAAGGTTTAAAAAAAAAAAAAATCCCCTCTAAGTTACAAGTGGTTTTGAGAACACTTTTTTCCAGTTTGGGTCAAGAGTGATCAAACAGAGCTTTGCACAGCTAATGTTTGTTCTGTGGAGATGGGGTGGCTATGAAATATTAACTTGACATCTCTGGAATCCTTGAAGGTAGGAAACCCACATATGTGACTCAGGAGCAAGGGAAGCGAAGGAAAGAAGAAAGAGAAGTGATCATCAAAGAATATATGCACGCATTTGGAGGGATGGTGAATTCAGAATTGACCTTGGGTGGAGGCAGAGAGAAGCTTTTAAAAAACATTTGCCAGTTAGAGATTAGGAAGCTTGGCAGAAGTTGTTGATTAGAAGTTTGGAGTCCATAAAAAAGATGGACTAATAGAGGAAAATTCCTGTAATTAAGTGAGTGTTTTTAGTTGGAGAGTTTTATAGCTGGAGATAAAGTAATTGTGACCTTATCTGAGGATAGGTTTGGCACCCATCAAGAAAGAAAGAAATCAGGAAACATTTTATATTCCTGAGAAAAAGAAAATTTTTTTTCTCTTTCTTTCTTTTTCTCTCTCTCTTTTCTGTTTCTTTCTTTCCTCTTCCTTCCTCCTCCATTTCCTTCTTTCCTATTTCCTCTCTCTCTCTCTCTCTCTCTTTCTCCCTCCCTCCTTGCAACTCTCTTTCTTTCAATTTATTAAGCACATGCTGTCCTAGTAGTGCACTTGTACATAGCTGATTGTCAAATGAGGCAATACGTGTTTACTACTATAATAGGGGTTCACAGTACCTAGGAGAGGGTGTAGGCTCAACGGGGGAGAGGAAGTGAGGTATAAAACAAGGGCTTTGTAGCCAAACATACCTGGGTGACATTATATTCTACAACTGCCTACCTATATAGCATTGAACAAATTCTCTCTAAAGCCTTTTCTGCTTTTTTTTTAAAAATCAGAGTCTCACTCTGTCGCCCAGACTGGAGGGCAGTGGCACGCTCAACGGCCACTGCAGCCTTGATCTTCTGGGCTCAGGCAATCTTTCCACTTCAGCCTTCCAAGTAGCTGGAATTACAGGTGCGTGGCACCACACCTGGCTAATTTTTTTATTTATTGTAGAGATCCAGACAAGTTGCCCAGGCTGGTCTCGAACCCGTGGGCTCAGGCAATCCTCTCGCCTCCACTTCCCAACGTGCTGGGATTATAGACGTAAACTACTGCCCAGCTTTCTTATTTGTTAACTTGGAGCATCAGGATTTATTGAGCATGTGCTATGTACTAACTGCATGTATTATTTTAGTTGATTTTCATAAGAGCCCTGTGAGAAAGAAAATATTCTCTTCTCACTGATGAAGACAGGAAGGCAGAAGTTTTGTCCCTTTTCCAAGGTCAGACAGCTATTTTAGTATAGGTTGTATTATTATTTAGGTCTGGTAAAGCAACAGATTAGGAGATGACCACCCGGACTTGTTATACTCACAAATCCCAAGAGGAGGGCATGCCACACCACTGGGGGACCATAAGGGGAAGCACTGGGACCAGTCAGGAGGCAGAAGGAAATAGGGAAACTATGGGCAAGAGCCTGTATTGAGGTTTTCATAGGAAGGAAGGATGAGAAGGAGAGACAGAATAAGCAGGTTTAGGATTGGCTAGTTTGAATGATTTCAGTGGGCTCTAGGGCATAGAGGCTGTTCCCAGTTGAGTTTCTGACCCTGGGATGATTAGGGTAGGTAGCGAGAGTGTGAGAGCCTAATAAAAGAGGTGGTTGGGGTTGTGGGCTCTTTATTGGTTGGCAAATGAGCTTCCACATTTACTATGTCTATGAATAGTTAACTCTGGAGTGGTGAATCCCCCCAGGGTTGGAAAAACACCGGATATCAAAGCATCAGAATACAGAAAATAAAAGACATAGTTAATGCAACAGGTTTTTGTTTTGTTTTGAGTTGGGGTTTCACTTTGTCGCTCAGGCTGGAGTGCAACGGCATGATCACAGTGATCACGGCTCATGGCAGCCACGACCTCCTGGGCTCAGGCAATCCTTCCACCTCAGCATCCCAAGTAGCTGGGATTATAGGCGCACATCGGTTTGCCCAGCACTTTTTTTTTTTTTTTTGTAGAGACAAGGTCTCACTGTGTTGCCCAGGCTGGTCACAAACTCCTGAGGCAACAGGTTTTAAATAAGTGACAGAGCTATAACTGGATGCTGGTTTTTTGACTCAAACCCAAGCAAGCCCTTAACATTCTGTGGTAGGACAAATGAAGGTGCCTAGGTGAGGGTATTTGAGGAGATAAACAGAGACTCTGGAATTGGAAGGCAGTTCGTTAACTATACAATTTTAATTGAGCTGATTTACTGAATGAGACCAAAACTCTGTCTCTTTATGTGACTTTGCACACTGAGCCTTCATTGCCCCGAGGTGCCCTTGGTTCTTTCTGACAGAATGACAAAGCATTTAGAGTGTTGCCGTGAGATTAGCAGAGAAGAAGGGAAGATGGGCATGGCTATTTTGGCTTGGCTTTGTGGTGACCATGCCTCCTTTTCTCTTGGAAGAAGTTTCCAGAATCACTAGTACAGGAAAGGCTCACAATTTTTGGGCTGCCTTGGATCCATTTAATCCAAGTTTCTTGAAGTGAAGGGAAGTTTCTTGCCCTAACTGTTTCCTCTGAAGTGACTTCGGACTTAATGTGGATCACCTCAGATTGGAAAGGGAAGATGAGCAAAGAAGGAGGGAAAGGGTGCCACGTTGACTGTGCTCTGCAGCAGCACTGCCATTCCACTCAGGTCTCTCCTTTGCCACTGTGGCTGCACAGTCCAAGGTCATCGTCAGAGTATCTGCCCCTTGGCCGGATGTTGGCAAATTAGCAGAAGCAAGGATTAGGGAGTGGGGACCCATTCAGAATTGTACCCTGGGGAGAAAACTGCTAGTGTTTTTTGTATTGGGGAAAGATCACCCCAGAGTTACTTTGTAGAGAAAAATAATTGTAGGAGAACCTGTTTTTCATTTACTCAGCAAATTAATCGCCTCTTTACACATGTAGTTCTGAATTGTTTACCAATGTATGACATTCCTGGAATTTCACAAGCTGTCTTTAAATAGTACACTTTATTTTCAGGCACAGTTGAAGAACTGTTAAAATCAATTTAGTTTATGAAAGCAGATTCCATATTATTTATTTATTGCAACTCTGACTTGCAGGTTGGAGGATAGCTTAAATACAAGTTTAGTTGAAGAGGACTTTATTGCCAATATGAACTCTAGTAACTATTGTCTTTAGTTTTAGTTCATGGAATAGTAAGGTTAGGCCATTTTTATGTGTGTGAAAATGAGTATAAGTCACTTTTTAAAATATAAACTACTTGGTTTCTTTAAAGAGTATCTTTCACTAGGAAATTTGGAATCTTTAGAATGAAGACTTTGGAAAAATGAGTATACGTCATCTCAATATGGTAAAAGATAGCTTTGAGAGTGGAAATATCAGGATCCTTCTAAATGAGTGTACCCAGAAGATGGAGAAAATTTTCCAAAATGACAATGATTAAGTACCAACGTTGTAGTTGATATAACACTCTTAAAATGGAATGAAGCTCTCAGGATAGCAGAAACATTGGAATGATAGAGTCAAGGAATGACCCCTTGGGTATGAGCTATTGTTTATTCTCTGAAGTGTAAATGTCTGATTCAAACAAGAATCACTACTGTTTAGAAAAAAACTGTATTTTTGTTAAGATCACTCTCTTAATATTTAATCAAAGAAGACTTGGGAGGAGATTTGCTTTTGTAAAATATTCTGATTTAGGAGCCACTTTAGAAGTGACTCAACAAGCATCCTGTCTTATATTCAACTCATTTTTTAGGTGGATAGAATTTGTAACTACAAAAAATTCCACTGCTGGACTAAAGAATTACTGTTTTCTATGAAAGTATATTGGAATGATAGTTCTCTACAAGAATATACTTGGAATATAACTGAATTTTGAGTCGGAAAACCTCTGTCTATCTTTGGAAAGATTGCAATTAAGAGTCAGTCTTACACCCACAGACTGCTTCACACATTTGTGTAATTTTAAGGCCAACTTTAGTCTCTTGTAAGATTTACATTTTGATTTGAGTTTGGGTAACAACTTCCTCACATGTATGGTTTTGCTGGTAGTTTAGTGTCTATAAGACGTGGATGGACTTCCATCCAGAAAGAGAACATCAGTCTTGAGTTACAGAATCAGACATACCGAGAGGAGAAAGGAACAGAAGAGAGACATTCAGACAGAGAGATGTTGGTGTAAAGGCAGTCTTGCTTTTTGTTACTCAGCCCCTGAATCCCAGAATTAGGCTATTCTATTGTTTTCTGTTTTAGACCGCGATGGTCTTTATAAATTTAATACATATGTTGTAATTATTTGTTGTCTCTTAGAAATATCCAGCTAAAAGGTTTTAATCAACCCCCAGAAGTTTTAGAAAAGTTCTTGTGTAGTTTTCATAATATATGAGTCAGTAAACAGGGTATCTCAATTTGGAGCATTTTTATTGATGATAAGGAACCTCAAACCAATCCAAATGTTTTGTTTATCAATGAATGCCTTGATTCAGTAAGAACAATCCATACCTATACTCTGAATAATCAAATCATGTGTACAAATTCCCTCAAAGGTATTTGATCTTCAGAGGTACTGAAGAGTTCTTGTTCATTGCAGTTACAAATCTATGGTATATCCATTTAGCTTTGTGACTTAGGAAATGACTCTGAGATGTCACCTAAGAGCAGCTTTGACCACGTAGATGGTAGGGGTGATCATGCAAATTTTGTGAATCTCGAGGTTAATGCTCAACAACTTCTGGGGAGATCTTTGACTAAGTAACAATAATGGTAGTCACTCGTCTCCCTCAGTAACTACAGCTCAACTCTACTCTAACACCTTCCAGAGGGGCACTGGGAAAAGGGTATAACTAGGAGGATATTTCAGATGAGGAAAATCACCCATAGAAAGCTCACCTACTATTCCTGGCTTGGCAAAGTTGGGAAGTTGCACTGGTGTGACCGTGAAAATATTTTTTTCTTTTTGTTGCTTTCTTCTTTGTTGGTCTCTAAAATTCCTCTCCTATGAAATAAAATCTTGCCATCTGGGCACCCACTAATTCTTTGATTTTTCTGACACACAGAAGCCTCGTTCTGAGGGATATTATTATCTGATACCGTGCTCACTGGTGAGCCTGTGCTTCACCCCTTTAAATATTACCTTCTCTAGATTGGTTAAATACGTTCTGTGTAGACGATGTAATAAACATAGAATTTGTTAATGTCTCTATCCTGTTAGATCTCTCAAGTCATTAGGAATAGTGCAAATAATAGGGTTTTAAAACTTAGAAGGTCAGTGATGCAATAAATCCAAGTGCATTTCCTTGTACTTCAGATAGAAATAAATGAATGTGTGTGGCCAGTGATATTTTTCTGCCTCATATGGTGCAGTCATTTGAGGTGAATATTGTTCTCACTATAAATATGCACACTCTCTTTGAGTGTATGAGAAGACATAAATAATTTCTAGACAGGTAGAATGCTGTTTCAGCTTTTCCCATAGCTAACCTATTGTTTTAAGACAAAGAGAAGATCAGCAGGATTATTTTGAAAGACCATTTTCACAAACATTGCTCTTGGGAGTGTAAATTGCAACAAAATTTATGGAGGACAATTTAGCAATTTATTTTAAAAGGCTTAAATGACGCTTACTCTTTGAACTCAATTTCACTGTTTTGAATTTATTCTAAAGTGAAAAAAAATCACTAATATGCAGAAAGATTAATATTCCAGGATTTTTCATTGCAGAGTTACTAATAGTGAAAAGTAAGACCCTCTCTATGTGTTCAACAATTGAGAATAATTAAATACATTATATATGTATAATGAAATACATATATGCATTTAAATATAATTTTATACATAAAAAGCTAAAATAAATGACTCCTATTGATGGTTATTTCTTGGTAGTGAATGGTGAATGGGAAAATATTATTTTCTTCATTATTTTTTATTTGTTTCATAACTTTCTCAGCCTTGAATATGCATTGCTTTTAAATGAGAAAATAGCAATAGCATAAAAATTAAGATAAAGAGGAGTCTTTGTTCTGATTGTTCTTAACCAGAATTATCTACTATATTATTATCTTGAATTTTTTCATGGACTGTTCATTTTTTGATTATCTAAGAATTTTCTTTCTTTCTTTTTCTTTGTTCCCAAAGCTCAGCTTCTGTTGATTTCACAATTTATTAGTCCTGTGATTCAAAGTGAATGAATAGGGAGAAGAGAAAACAGACTTAGATTCACAAGACCTTCTTATGAGATGGATTTGTATATAGCTTTTATTAAGAAGAGGTTGGAAGAAGTCTTTTCGTCCATAAGTCAATTTTTTAAATAATTCATTTTCATAGGATTAAAGTGCTGAGATTACATGGGAGTTAGCAGAAAATCTACTGAGTAACTTCTGATTCTTTGTTTCTTCTAAAAGAATTCAAGAGCAGAATCTATATGGAAATAAAATCAACATGGCTTCCTTCTGGGTTAGGGTGGCACTCGGGGAGTATGTTCCTTAGGCGACCTTGGGAAGAAGAGTCATTGAACTGACACAAAGCACTCAGATTCTTTTTTTTTTTTTTCTTTTTAGCTTCCTTTTCCTCTATTTTAGTCTCTTCTGAAAGTTTCTCAGTCATATACTTGATATGCTTGAGTATTTAACACATTTCAACTATGGAGTACCAAGCAAGAAATTACTACAAAACTATCTGTTCCCAGTAACAATGATGATGTGAACTGGACAATTAAATTCAATGATTGGTAAAAAGAATCATGCGCCTCATAAATGTATGTTCTCCTTTGTAGGCACGTAGACATTTCTGTTTTTATCATATTAACCTACTCAATAGCATGAGCCGTTTAAGTGCTTTGTATTGACTTGGAACAACAGAAAACACAATATAGGGATGACACAGGGGCACGTGCATCCTAGTCTTGGCTTTTTTTCTTTTTAAATATCTGGTGGGTTAAAAAGTTTTAATAACCTCTGTGAAGGCTGAAGTGAGTTGATTTGTGTCTAGCTGATTAGCCCAGGAGAAGTTGTTCTTAACTGCTGTAGTGCTTGAGGTTCAAAATTACTTTATTAAATTTGGAGAGTTTGAAAGTGAAGTCTTGCAACTGCTGTCTCCTTTGCCACTTTGTTCAGTCATGACCCACATTCGCTGTAGGCTGAATGAGCACACTTCTTAGCTCTTCATAAGGAAATGAAATTATACTAGGAAAGGCACTCTGGTCCATCAATATCCATTCAGGTACCATGTCTTAAAAATTCATCGGCCACTACACCAGATCCATAATGAGATGCAGCTCACACACTCAGAGAAGGCACTGAGTGACTTGCTGTAATAGATTTTAGAAAACATTGAACTTACTTAGCATTGGATACTCTATGTTGAGGTTGTTTGCAAGAGGCCCATGGAATGTAGGTACTTTCTTGTATATCCACCTAGGAACTTTAATGCTTTATTTTCCTTTTCTGATTATAAAAGTAAATGATACTCATTGTAGAAAATTTGAAAAACCTATACTGTTTTTAAAAAAGAAAATTAGAATTATCTTCAATCCTCAAGCATAGAGATAAGACAATTAGCATTCTGTTATATTTTTCTAGTCTTTTGTCTCTGCATATTTATATATGTAGTATAGTTGAAATCCTTAAGTATTTCATTTCTTTACAAACCTTATATCATAATTATTTCCCTTTGTATTAAAAAGTCACCAAAAATATATTTAGAATTTATAATAATCAAATAATTTTTAAAAATCCCCTAATTTTGGACATTTAGGTTATTTACAGTTATTAATTATTATAAATAATGATGCATTGAACATCTTATGCATGTATTTTTGCCCATACACTATTAATTCTTTAGGACAGATTCTTAGAAGTGGAATTTCTGGGTCAAATGATATGTTTTAAAAGTTTTAAATTCATATTGTCCCAGGTATTGTTAAAATCAAATGTATAGAGAATCAGATTTATTTTCTGAGAAACAAAGAGATTGGAAGTGGGAAGTATAACAATACTTGAAACTTTGTTCTGAGATCCTAGTTAACCATAATGGTTCAGACTCTTGACAATGTCACTTCAACTCTTTGTTGCCTTAATTTTCTCATTTTGCGGAATAGTTAAATAATCCCATTCTTTTTCTTGTTGTCTTTTTAGAAAATTGCAAAGTAGGCTGATTGACAAGAGTTTTTAAAGTACTTCGAAAATTAATTTTAAAAGTGCTGTGGAAGAATAAATAATGCCAATCTGGTTGTTTACCCTGTATTAGTGAACCAAAATCAGATGTTTGGAACTCTAGCTGTTAGAGCTTTGGCTGGGAACACAGGAGACAATGAGACTGGCCAAAGCAGCATTTACTGCTCAGTATAATTTCAAAGGTATGCTAAGAGAAAGAGAGCGAAGCCAAGAATTTATGACTCGGTCAGAGGCAAAGTTGAGAGCTATCACCTGCTTCAAGGAGGACAGCTTTGGATGAGTTCATATATATGCATGGCACACTGCTGCAGTCTAACTTTATGACTTTTAATGACTCCGACCACCTAATCACTTGTGAAAGGATGTGCTGGAGTTTGCCTTCACTCAGCTTGACAAGGTGATGGGAGGCATATATCTTCCTTACATGAAAACACTTGTCAGTTGCATCATATTTGGTAAGACAAGCACCAATGTCACCTTGGGGGGAAAGAAAAGTAACTCAGCTGACATCCAATGCATATGAGTTTCCAATATGCTGCAACACAGCCTAATTTCAAGTGAAATATGCAAATACACCCTATTTTGTCTGTAGTTTTTATTTTCCTGATGCTTTCTCTAAGTGCCATATCTTCTGCTGATGGAAACATTGTGTAACTTCTTCTGAGCTGATGCATATTTAAATACGCAAGGCGAGGAATTCTCATCCTTTGAGTAGAAGCAACATGGCAAACCAAATGCAAATCTCTCAGTCACCTGTTCTTGTTTTGTTTGTTTTTATTTTATTTTTGGACTTGAGCTGCACTTATATAACCAGTTCACTTTAGTTCAAACTGCTGAATTTTAGACTTTTTATGGGTTGTAGGTCAGTGGAGTGAAATCAGGGCTGATTAGGGTTTAGGACTAAGCAACCTGGGTTTAGGACTAAGCAACCTGGGTAGTTGAGGAGGGCAGAGGGATGGATGCCCGGGTGCGTTCTCATAATGAGAAGCGGGTAAAGGAGTTAGATCACTGGTTCACGACTCTTTCTCATTCCTTTCACTGAACTTTTAAGAACAATGTTAAAGCAAATATATTTTGTAATCCCCATGGTGGGCTTGTATATTTATTTTGTCTTGATTTCTAAACCACTTACGCATCTGGGCAGTGTACCTAAAGAAGTTTAGGTATAAATGTATCCAAGAGACAAATATGGATCAGGTGAATGTCCTGAATTAAGACAGTGAGGCGATGGTTTTCAGCGTGGTAGAGTCCTGTTTCCTAGAGAAAGGAAAAGGTAAGTTGAAGTGGGGCTGCTATTAAAAAGGCTTCAGAGCAAGCTTTGTACAAAAATAGAAGAAAGCCATCAAGTTGTTTTAGTGACTGCATTGCTGATTACTAGCACTGTTAGATACCGTCCCATGGAAAACAAAAAACCACTTTGCCAACCATCAGACTTTTTCTACTAGAATGTCCTTGTTATATAAGGAGGAGGGTGGTCTCTCTTTGTGTACCTTGGCGTACCCAATCTGCCGGAATTTAATTAGAGACTTCTAGAGTACTGTAAACACATTAAGTCCAACTTCCTACAGTATGCCTTTTTGTTTACTTTTGACTATATATATTATTACAGCTGGCATTCTCTTACACCAAACCAGTTGGCTGCTGCAAATAGTAATGGTCAAAGGTTCTACTTTATTTCACACGTGAGTTTCCCTTAATTCCTGTCAGCCACATCTGTTTCATCATTTCTGAGCGGCAAGAGTGGACCTTTCCCCAACTGAATTGTGCAGTAGAATTCTGCTTATTTTGGAAGCAAAGATTGCTGAGGAATGGCTTGTATGTGTAGAGCAAACAAAGGTTTTCTTTTCAACTTACTAGAATTTTATTTCGATTGCATTGTTTCATATCATGAAGAAATGAGGCCCGCTGATATACTGAGCCACCTTGTTTTCCCACTCAAGAAACAAGAGTCCCATTGTCAGAATCTGATTCTTCATTTGCTAAGACTATTCACTGATAATGGAAACAGTTCATGATTACTTTATATAGTTTTTAGAATGTCAAAGAATAATGATCCAACTGCCTGTAATTGTCTCCATAGCAGCCTAAGATAAACATGCAGACCGTTATGTGATATAGTTCCATTTACAGTGCTACAAACTCAGAAAGAGAGTTCTCTTATAGTTAGAAAAAAAACCACCTCTTGGATTACAAAGCCCATTGTGAAAACACTGTCCCAGAAAATAGTAAGTGGAACTTACATTTGAATTCATTATAATTCAACAAGGGGAGAAATGATGTCATGTTTATATTTGTGACCATCTGTAGAAATACTTTTTTTAAACCACTAATCAGAGCATGCCAAGGAAAGCTATGTAGTTTACTATGTTAATAAAAACATTGTTCCTTGGGGCTGGTAGGCTATATCAAAATTTTTAATTTTAAATTTCAAGCCTTTGTTTCTTCCAGAAACTCAACATTCATGACTATGTGATGTTATGATTATTTTTTACCAATTCTTTTTTCAAAAGTTAGTGAAAGTCGTAGTTCAGTGAGCATCCAATTATGAGTTTGATTTTTTTAAAAATTAGAAGTCATTTGAAAACAACGTAAGCATCACTATTAATCTGGAATGAAGTACATTTTAGGAAACAAACTTTCACTCCTCTTGTAATTGTCTCTTACAAGATAGCTGGGAAAAATGATCTACTTTAGAGTTTATTATCGTGTAGCTCCTTCGCATTTGGCCCATTGGTAACATTCTCGGCTCTTGCTATTGTTCAGCGGTAGAAGAGGCAAACAAAGGAAACCCACTGGATTGTCACATGACTGTTTGGGGTAGTCATGAGCAACAATTTTCTTCTTGTATGAAACAATAACATTTAAATTTTGTGGTTATGTATCATGAGTGTCTGACAGCAGAAACCATTGTGATTGGCAGGCAGTAGATTAAATTTATGGGTTTTAGCCTTTTTTTTTTCTTAATAAGGGTACCTTGAGAAAGTCCAAGGGAAATGAAAGTCAGTTTTGTCATCTCACACAGATTTCAAAGGCAGGGGGCTACACCAGGGCTTGAAAGGTCTATATTACATTGCTGCTGTCTAGCCATACTTGACAATGAGACATACTGTATTTGCTCACGGTGCTGGAGTTTATCATGCAAGAAGAGTAATTATATTTGAATTGTGTCAGCCAGCCACCCTAAAATGAAGGAACGTCAACGAATGTTGCTCCAAGGAGAAGGAAATGATTAGTTATAATTATACTCAGTGTCCAAGAAAAATGCTTCATTCCCTCATTCTGTTGCAAGAAGGAGAGGGAAAAAAAACCCAACAAAAATTTTCAGTACTTTTCAGTATTTTTGAAAACTTTTAAGGTGGTCATTTGTGGTAGAAATTTCAGATATGCTGTCTGGTGTGACCATTTAACTATCTGGGGACTTGCTTGGTCTGTGCACAATTTTACAGTCTTAAAAAATAGATAACATGTAATACATCTTTAGATTTTCTTTCCTCACCATTTGTGAAGAACTCTTAACAAGGGAATGCTAGACAATAGGAAGCAAATTTCTTAATTCACCTAACTGTGGTTTCATCTACGTATGCCAAGGTATAAAATATGGCATTACAGCCACTCATGAATATGGTGATTTGATTTATAATTCTTATCAAACTGTTTGTTTGAAATGATGAGATGAATACCTTGGAGTGTTGCTATTGTGTGTGTGTGTGTGTGTGTGTGTGTGTGTGTGTGTGTGTGTGGTCAGTGAATGGTTACCTAAACTTAGTTTTCATTTTCTAAAAATGCACATTTTACAATTTATGTATCTTTGGGACTTTTTTTTTTTTTTTTGAGTTGGCGTCTCACTCCGTCGCCCAGACTGGAGTGCAGTGGCTGCTTCCAACCACCGCAGCCTCGACCTGCTGGGCTCCGGCGATCCTTCCACCTCAGCCTTCCGAGTAGCCGGAACTACAGGCACACGCTACCACGCCTGGCTAATTTTTTTTGATTTATTGTAGAGATGAGGTTTCGCCTGCCCAGGCGGGTCTCGAACCCGCGGGCTCAGGCAATCCACTCACCTCAGCTTCCCAAGGCGCGAGATTACAGGCTGAGCCACCAAGCCCAGCTGGGACTTTTAAGTTTGTGTGCATTTTTGTATATGATTTCTTATTGCTTAGCGTCCATAGCTAGCTTGGAGTGAGAGTTTTGGGGATATTAATTTGTTGGTCAACTCTTGGTTGATCTCTATTAAATTTTAGCAAAATTTTTTTGGGGGGAAATTTCTAATTTTAGCTATTTTTTAGAATGTTGAAATGATCATATGGTTGATGAACTTGGATTATCACTCAAATAAGTTATTATTGTTCTTATGTTATGAGAATTAGCTTTACTTACAATTTTTTGCATTCATATGATTTTGATAATTTCCTAAGACAAGCTCATGAAGTCAGTGTTATAAAAAAGGGTAAGATAAGTAGAGATGATGGATTTAAATAGGACAATGTTTATATATTTGCTGAAAAACAAATTAGTACTTGCCTGTTTAACACATTTAATCCAACTTTCATAGCAACGAGGAGATAGGTCAACACGTTTTAATACTGCTTCTGTTATTATTTAAGTAATATAATGTGTCAGTTTTGTAACTATAATTATGTAACCAATATGTGCCTATTTTTACTGGAAATGGAAATAATAGTTAAGTAGTTTTAAAGATACTACAATGAGAAAACGAATTAAGATTCTCTTTTCATTTCAACATCTTGCTGGATAATTATATGGATCTCTAGAATGACCATGACTCATCTCTAACAAAATAGTTTACTTTTCACACAATTCTACGAACTCTTATCAGACAATGCACAATGTAACTATGTCTGACCCATATAAAGTGAGTTGGGGACATGGTAATCTTCATTCAGATCACACCCCACTCTTTCACCTGAAAAAGCCAAGTCATTGAGATAAAATTTCTTATTTATTTCCCTTTATGTATATACATATATATATATATATGTATGTGGGTGTGATTATATATGTATGTATATACACACACATACTACATATATATGTATATATATATGCAGGGAGTGCTAAATATTTTAAGAGATGTTATCTATGGATTACTTTTAGAAGTTGAATTAAATTATCATAGTAATGTATAGTATGATGTTCACTTAACCATGCTTCCGCCATTTTCTTTGACTGTCCTGCCTGTTGCATGGTGACACTAGCATTCATTTGATTAACAGCATCTTTTGAGCGAACATCATACTTAAAATGCACATACTTTTTTTGGCACTCCCTGTATATATAAGGAGGGACCCCTCCCCCAAAATCCAGAATTTATTTATAGAAAATTGTGTATTTATATGATTTTTAACGTTTAAATTTCAGTCACCTTCAATGTACTCTCCATTTGATGCAATACACCCTATCAAGATTTTTTTTTTCACTGCTCAAAACAGTTTTTGAACTTGTCAATTTTGATGCCTTTAAAATGCTTCTGCTGCTTTTTGTTTCACCTCTTCCACATTGGTAAATTGTTTCCCTTTGAGGACTTTTTAAATCCGGGGAAACAAAAGTCACTTGGGTGAGAATGGGTGAATAGGAAAGATGGGGCACAGGGTCATGCCCTTTTTGATTAAAAACTGCTGAACAATCAGTGCAGTGTGGAGAGATTGTTCACATAAATCACTTGTCATGAAACGGGAAAATGTGTTGAGAGAATCTCCCCCTAAAAATTCACTGATACTGAACGCAGCTTCTCCCAACAATGCTGGTTGGTACACTGATGCCAGTGGGTTGCTAGAACACTTGCTTAGTGGGGGAATTCTGTACTACAAGGGGCCCACCCTCCAAAAAATAATTATAGGGTTTTTTTGGTCCTCCCATGTATGTACACAAAGAATGTGTTCTCTCTCCTTCCCCTTCTCTCTCTCTCTCTCTCTATATATATATATGTGTGTGTATATATATATATATATATATATTTATAATAAGTATTTTCTTCTTCTCAGTTCCTCAATGCACACATATATGTAGCAAAGTGGTGAAACTGCTGCCTGATTTAGCTGCCTGTCCCAGGTGGTGTTGGCCATCTCAGCGACAATTGTGATCTTGTAAGTTAGATAGAAACATGCCATGTGAGCACGGTTGCTGCAGTGAACTATTCAGATAGTCTTTCCTTGATGTGATTTGCTTTGTTTTATGTGTTTAAATATAATCAGACACACATATCCATTTTAGAAATAAAACATTTCTCCATAAGTGTTCTAAGATTTCCAAATTGTATTTTACTGTAGTTCAAGCTATAGTTTAGGGATCTCACCCATGTATAATTTTTTGCTATGTCTTTTTAAATATCATTTTCTTTCTTTTCAGATAAATTTTATCTTCAAATATGGCTGCTTATTATTTTTTCTTAATGTTGACAACTATAGCCCCAAAGTCCTTTTGTGTTTTTTATTTTTTGATCAAATAAACAGAATTGAGTCAATTATGGTCCTCACTCATGGCCCACTATGTTGTAGGTTGGCTGGTACAAGTCTCTTTTTTGTTTTATCTCATTTTCCCACTTAATCCCTAAGCTCCACTCTCATTCTCTTGCCCCATAGACATCTGCTCTAATGTACTTAATGTATGTTCTTGTAATTCTTGTCACATATAATATACAATTATATACATGTATGTAATAATATATACAGTTGACCCTTGAACAACATGAGTTTGAACTGGGCGAGTCCCCCCGTATATGTGGATTCTTTTTCAGTGAAAGTTACACTGAGCGTGCCTGCCTCCCCTTCTATTTCCTCTACCTCTTCCTCTTCTGCCATCCCTGAGACAGCAAGACCAAACCCTCCTCTTTCTTCTTCTCCCCAGTCTACTCAGAGTGAAGATGAGATGAAGATGTTTATGAAGATACACTTGCACTTAATGAGTAGTAAATCTATGTTCTCTTTGTTATGATTTTCTTAATATTTTCTTTTCTCTAGCTTACTTTACATTTTTGTAAGAATGTAGTCTCTAACACACAAAACATACAAATTGTGTGTTAATCAACTTATGTTATCGGCAAGGCTTCTGATCAAAAGTAGGCTTTTAAGAGTTAAGTTTTGGGGGAGTCAAAAGTTATATGCTGATTTTCAACTTCACAGGGGTCAGTGCACCAACCCCTCACTATTCAAGGGCCAACTGTATATGTAGACTTAAATTTACATCTTTACAACTGGCCCTCCACGTCCATGGGTGGTTGAATCTGTGGATGTGTAACCTACAGATAAGAAGAGCTCATTGTAACTATGCCATTTTGCATAATGGACTTTAGCATACTCAGATTTTGGCATCTGTGGGGAGTCCTGAAACCGGTCCTCTGTGGGTATCTAAATAGACTTAAATGTAAGTACAGTAGCCTCTCCTTTTCCTCGGGGGATACATTCCTAGATACCCAGTGGATGCCTGAGACCAAGGATAGTACTAAACTCCATATACTATGTTTTTCCTGTACATACATACCTATGATAAAGTTTAATTTATAAATTAGACACTTAAGAGATTAACAATAACTAATAATAAAATAGAAGAATTATAGCAATATGCTAGCTTCACTACCCTTGTTCTTTGAGACCTTTATTAAATAAAATAAGCATAACTCAAACACAAGCAGTGTGATACCAACAGTGGGTCTGATGACTGAGCCAGCTACCGAGAAGGTTACAGGACCAGAGTATCTATGGCATGGATGCACTGGACAGAGGGACGAATCATGTCCCAAGTGAAATGGAGTAAGAAAGGGCAAGATTTCATCCCACTAAACAGAAGAGTGCACAATGTAAAACTTGTGAATTTTTTATTTCTGGAATTTTTCATTTAGTGTTTTCAGACTGTGGAAAGCGTAACCACAAGAAATGGGGATGGACTCCTATACACCTTGGAAATATATAGTATTGTTTGATTGTGTTTTGAAATTTATGTAAATGGCCTTGTGCTATATTTCATTTCTTGCTTAAAACATTAGGAATTGTGTTTCTGAGCTCTTTCTATATTACTTCATGTTAACCTGCCCATGAGTTCTGACTCTATATTCTACTGTATGCACAGTTGATATTTTTTCAATCCCTGGAGATGCATGCTATGCTTTTCTTTTTGCAATCATAAAGAATATATCTATAAACATCTTTATATGCATTTCTTGGTGGACCTGTGAGGTGATACATTCATAAGGAGGATTGCTGGGTTGTGGGGCATGTGTCCATGTTCTTTTAACACATCCTTCCATCTGAATTTTGGCTGATGAAGGGACACACGCTGATTTACATTTTTGGACTACCTAGAGTCTTTTCCCTCACTTGCTAGGGGTTCAAAATCAGGTTAACAGATTCGTAGAAACAAAGAAAAAATAAACTCCTACTGTCCCCCTTTACATAACCTAATTAAGTAGCAGTATAAATATACTCCAATATATTTCATTTTTTAAAAAAACTCAGGAATAAAATTGTGCAGGCTTTATATTAAATTGTGTAAAATATTTACCCCAGTATTATAATCAGTGGGTCTACTTTTATATGTAGAGTTTTTATTTTTTGATGAGTCTACATTTACTTAGATGACTAATAATATCACTTCGGTAATGTGACTGACCATTTGAATATATTTCTTTATTATATTATTATTATTATTTATTATTATTATTATATTATTGCCCACGATGGGCAAAAGAGTGTCCAGAGGCAACAAGTGTGCCTTTTAAGTGTGTGCAAGTACCTGTCTGAGCTCTTCGTTTTCTGGCTAGCTGGTTTTTGTCAGAGTTTCTTCAGTACTTTACACATATGTTGTCTTCCAAATTCAATAAGCAATCCAAAACAAGAGCTTCAGAAAAAAAGTTAAAATGTCTTTGACAAATGATATAATTTGCTGATATGTTTGTCAGGCTCTGTTGCCTAAAGAATCCCCATTTCAGGGAGTCCCTGGCTGTTTTTACATAGTATCTTTTATTTACTGGACGTATAGACCTTGTACATCCAGGTAGAGGGATCTGTTTCCGGGGGGACAAGCTGTGACTAAACAGCTAAACTGAGGATCTCTGATTGGTTTCTTATGGGGAGTCATACATTCCTAAAATTATTTTAAATGTTCTTTTGTATTTTATTTTTCTGTCTTTTCTGGTATTTCTGCAATCTAAATATGAAGAAGAACAAAAGTAAACATGATTATAAAGGAAAATATGTTATTTAGCTTGGTCATGAGAAAGCTGTTATAGGGCTATTTAAATAGAAAATTCAGTGATCATTTCTCAACTGAGGAGATTTGGTTGTAATTTCAAACAACATCTTTTGTTTTATTTTTTCTATGCAATAGAAAAAAAAAAGTTAACCTTAGGCATTGTGCTTTACCATAGCTCTGTTGATAGCCTTCTGCCCTAACTTTACTAGATAGAATCAGTGATTTCTCTTTCATTTCCTAGTGTATTTTTTAAAAATTAGCTGACATTAACACTGGTTTATGTAGCAATTATTAGACCTCCTTTTACAAACTGTTTCAGCAGATTTCACACCCATAATAATACTAATAATCAAATTATTGAACTTTTAATGTACACCTTTTAAACAATTCCTAACGCTCTACTTGGAATTGAAAAGTCTTTTCTGGCTTGTGTTGGGGCTAGGCATGGTGATTAATTCATTAGGGAATGGTGGATCCATCCCTAGGCTCTTCTGCCTGTCTCTGGTCCTGGGAGCCATGGAGAGAGAGGAGGAGGGGTGGTGGGGGAAGACAGTGAAGGGAAGAAGGAGACAGGGAGACAAAGCCTGAGAGGGAGACGATGACATTAGAGGTGACACATAGCTATCATGAGCTTCCTCAGTGTGAGGGGAAGAATAATGAAGGGTTTTCCCTGCCTTCTACAGCCCGAGGACAACCCTATGGCCACAGCACCTTTTCTAATCCCATTTTCTGTGTGCTGCATGTCATAATCTGTAAGGCACTGGTTCCAAGTGAAAACACAGAATCCAAACAGTGACTGGGTCTTGTATTTATTTGCACTTTAAAACTACAGTATGCAGGAAAACTTATTCCTAAAAAAAAAAAAGAAAGAAAAAAGAGAAGGACAGCTGCAAAACAGTACCATGAGTTTGTTGACCCTAAAACGAAGTCACCGGGCCCAGTGAGCCTTCCATTTCAGTTCCTTAATTTATAGTGGCATTTCACCAATGACAGAAAAGTGCGTGGTCTCTTTACAAACTTTTTCTAAAAATCTCTCCCCTTTGGAATATCTTTGTTTCATGCAGTTTAGGGCCCTGTGTTAGTGGTTGTCCTAGAGTCTGGCTGACCCCGAGTCCCCTAATGTCTGCAGGACCTTGGAAGGCTGCAGCAAAGCAATTCTGAGTGGGACAATTTTCCCAGAAGTAGGGACCTGGGAGGCAGCATGTGGGAAACAGCAGGGTTATATACTGCATGCTGTTGTGTACACGAAGGTAAGAGGTAAAACCAGTAAGAAGAATCTGTGTGTAGAGCACATGGAAATTAGCCACTTACTAACTTTGCTCAAACAGCTTGTTGAGTAGAAGTCATAGGATTAAATGATTTTCTCATTCTGCATGGAGAAAGCTGATGGTTTAAAAGTGTGCACAGTCTGTGTGTGTTATTCTAAAGGTATGAACAGTATTTATAAACTTCCTGGGAGTTAGAAGGCCAGGTAAGAACAAGGGTGACAAGATGATTCATTACCATGACAGTAAGGAGGGAGGAGCAAAGCGGGGAATTGGAAAACAGGCAATTCTCTGGGAAGAGCACTGATGTCTGCCTGTCTGTTAAAGAGAGTTCCCAGCAGATCTTAAAATGACTGGAAGGAGTGTAATCTGTCCATTTTACAAACCCTAATTAATCACTATAGCTGTAAATACCTCACTGATATAGAAATATGGTATGATTGTGGTTGGAAAAACTTGTTATTTAGACCTTCAGTCATTATAATTCTATGGGTAAAATCGTCACATTTTGCTCCTTCATTGTTTGGCCATTATAGATGCTTTAAGAGTCTATTATAACACTTTATTATGAAATTGTATTTACTTTTTGCAAATATAAAACAAAAATAATAACTTGTTTTGAGCTAGTTTATCTAACTAGAAATGAATCGTGACAAAATATTAATCAAGAATGTTAATAATTTTAATAGTTTAAAATAATTTAAAAGACAAAAAAAGTTGAAGAAAATTCTTTTAAATGAACATTCAATTTAGCTTTTAAAATTCTTTCTCTCCCATTGACCTTTTTTCATTTGCTGTGGCTAGGTTGCATGTACCTAATTTCTTTATTGGTTCACTTTTTAGGGCTACACATTTACTTTATGTGATTAGGCAACAATTCCAAAAGAAAAATATTTGTTGCCATTTTGGTTTAATAAGATTTCTTGGCTGAATGTTAGAGAGTTTTTGTTTTTGTTTTTTTAACTTAAAAAATTTTTTTATTTTAAAAGTGTGGGGAACATTTCAGGGTTAGGTATACAAATATTCACTGTGCAGGTACCCTTGTTGATGAGGTACACCCTCCCTTCCCCAGGCAGATTTCCACTCTTGTCAATCCCGCCTCCTTGCCTCCCCCCACTCCCCGCAGTTTCTCGCTACAGTCAGTAATTTTCTTATAGTATTGTGGTGGTTGTTCAAGGTCCACTTATGAGTGAGAACATGTGATACTCAGTTCTTTGTTTCTGTGAAAGATCACTCAGTATTATAGACTCTAATTCCAACCAGGTTGCTGCAAAGTTCATGATTTTGTTCTTCTTAATGGCTGCGAGTTATTTTTTTTTTAATTCCACAAATGAACACTAACTATCTTACAGTAATTATGCCTATTGAAGCAGTAATAGGAGTGCTCTACTTAAAAAGAAAAAGTAGAATAAGAATATGGAGGGGAAAAAAATCTGCTGATCCAACCAGTGAGCATTTAATAATTTGGTCAAAAAAGCTGTTTGACTGTTAGAATTCCATAAGTGTATTCTCTGGGTCCTGAAATTTGGTTATTATTAGGGCTTGCCTATCAAGTCAGAGGGAGTATGATGAGCTATTCTTATCCCAATAAAAGTCATTTTTAAAAATTAGCATTTTTCACTCAGATTATAATTCAACTTTCATATCTAATAGAATT
>CAUYQG010270492.1:0-70833 GCA_963574415.1 Tarsius wallacei | reverse complement strand
AATAGGGCAGGCCGAGATTACTATTGGAGGGTATTATAAGGCTGATTTGTCATAGGAGGAGATTGTTGGCTAGCAAGTTTGAACTTTGCGTGCGGGAGAAATCGTATAGGGAGAAGCTGGAACTTAGGGCCTTTGTTGTTTCCATGTGGCCCGAGTGGTCGGCGCCATCTTGGGGAGGGGGGCTCTGACTGTTCCCTGTGCCCTTCAAGGACCTGAATCACAAATTTAAATGGAGGATCCTAAGTGGTAGAGAAGTTTATTATAGAGTATCTAACATAGAACCAACAGTAATTACATTATTTGTCTCATGTAGGTCAATTTCCTTCTTATTAAAAAGAATTCAGACGGTAGCCACAATTTCTGTCAAAGATCTCATAAAGGACCAGGAATAGAAATGCCACATCATAAACTCAATCTTTCTACCAGAACAACAATTCAAAGTTCATACACAATTAGCACTAGATTTATTTATTTGACAATAATACAAACAAAAAAGAAAACACGGAAAGACAGAGAATCTGTCATAGACAACTAAATGCAATGTGGTATCCTGGGCTGCATCCTAGAACAGAAAAAGGACATCAATGGAAAACCTAATGAAATATGAATAAAGACTGAAGTTTAGTTAATAATAATATACCAATATTTGTTTCTTCATTTTTACAAACGTACCTTGGTAATGTAAGATGATATGACACTAAGGGAAAGAAACTAAAGTTGAGTTAGGAGTATACAGAAATGCTCTGTATTCTCTTTGAAACTCGTCTGTAAATCTAAAAGCATTTCAAATTTCAACAAAAAAGTTACACATACAAAAAAAGAAATAGGAAAAAAATTAGAAGGAGGTGCATGTAGAATTAAAAAATCTTTAAATCTGAATACAAAACAATAGACCACAAATATCAATAAGAAACAAAGGTTAGTAAAAAGATAAGAATGCAAAGATGAGTTATAAATGAAGAAAAGCAACTATTTAATAAATAAAAGAAAAATATTAAATTTCTCAGCAAAGAAACTAAATTAAAACAAGATGAAACCATTTTTTCTATCAAATTAGCAACTTAAAATTATATTATTGATAAAAGTATGCTGAGTTTGGCACTGCCATACATTGCTGACTATAGGGTAATTCGACATTTTGATAAAGCAATTTGGCCCAATATATCACAAGCCAAAAAATTACAGATTTGGTAATCAAATTTTTGGAAAATTTATGGAACACAGAAAATCTTTATATAAAATGTGAATATTGACACAATGTGAACAAGAGGAGGGACCCCCAAAAGAAACTGGAATTATTTTTTGGAGGGCAGGCCCCTTATAGTACAATGTCTTCCCTGCTGGGTAGGTGTTTTAGGAACCCATCATCATCAGTGTACCAGTAAGCATTGTTGTGAGAGGCTGCATTCGGCTTCTGTGAATTCTTTTTAAGATTCTTTTAACGTATTTGTCCATTTCATGATGTGTGATTTACCAGTGCACCTGCCCAGACCACGCTGAGTGTTCAGCAATTTTTGACCAAAATCTGCATGACCTCATGCCTCACCCCCACATTCTCCCAATCTCGCCAAGTGACTTTTTTTTAATTTCCTCAGATGAAAAAAGTCCTCAAAGGGAAATATTTTGCTGATGTGGAAGAGGTAAAACAAAACAAAACAACAACAAAATGGCAGAAGCATGAAAAGGCATCAAAATTGACAAGCTCAAAAACTGTTTTGAGCAGTGGAAAAAAGCATCTCAATAGGTGTATTGCCTCTGACAGTGACTGAAGTTTAAAGATGTAAGAATAAATACACAATTTTTAATAAATAAATTATAGGGTTTGGGGGTTCCCCCTTGTATTTACACATGTGTATATTTTTACTGGATATTTAGTTTTTACTGGAAATAACCTATAAACATCTACTATAGGAAAACAGTTAATATGGCACAGTCATTTAATGGGCGGCTATTAACAATGACACTCACAGAGTTTATAATAAACTTGAAGACCTTGAATTCAGAATTGTATAAACAAAGCATCATAACTAGGTAAAACAAATGAACAAAAATTATGCCTGGAAAAGAGACTGTATGAAAATACAACAAAATATAAGTTACCTCTGGGTGATGAGATGACAGGCAAGAGTTTCTCCTTATAGTTTTCTATATTTTACATTTGCATTATGAATATGAATTGCTCTTATAATGAGGAAAATTATATTTTTAAGAAACCAAAATAGAATATGTTTAGTTTAATAAATGCACTTATTATTAAATAATTTGGATGGTTTCAATTTAGAGATAGTTATCCTGAAAAATTTGTGTACACACTAAAAAAACTATAAAAATTATTTAAAGAGATATGTAATCACTACTGACACTCCTCAAAAACTATCAGCATACATTTTGCTCATATTAGAAGTAAGGTACTATCCTTGATGAGTTTACAACCTAACAGAAGCAAAGATTAAGTTACAAGAACAGAAGAACAACAAAAGAAGTTAGATATTTAAATATTAGCAAAGTGGTTGAGTATGGACTCTACAATCAAAGAGATCTAAATTGAATTCTGCTCTAGTAACTGAGATCCTTAGGCAAGTCTCTTAACTTCTCTAGCCCCTGTTATCCTTGTCTGTTTTTTAGAGATGATAATAACTGTACCAACTTTCAGGAATTATTGTGAAGACTAAATGTAACATGCAAGTAAAACACCTGATAAAATGTCTGATATAAAATCAGTGTGTAAATGTTAGCTATTTTTTTTATTATTCCTCTATGTGTTATCACTGACCATAAGTGACATAGAGGAAAGAAAATCAAAAACAGCAAGAATTAAGGAAGCTTTTACAAGGTACAACTTCAGCTAATACTTGAAGAAAGAATAAAGCTAGACAAGACTAGGCAGAGTCGCAGAGCAATAATAAAAACCTAAAAGATTTGAATAAGCAAGGAATGTTTATGGAACAGTTAAGTAACCATCCAACTACAGCACAGAAGCAGATATACTTCTGATGAAAGGAAGTGAATAAAGATTTTTTCCTAAAGAAAAAAGCAAAAGATTCTCAATTAGCAGTATTGTATCACTCATCAACACAGATTTATCTTCATGGAAAAACATTTTAAATGCAAGTTAAATCACAGCATTTCAAACAATGCTATATAAAAATCACTTTAACAAAACAGTAATCAAGAACCCACTACAATATATCTAAAACCACCAGTAGACATTAAATTAGGAAATATTCATGTCCATTGGAAGAAAAGGGGGAAGGCAAAATTTAAAAATATAAGCTAGAAATATTTCTGTACATACTAAGGAATCATGAGCATGGGAAAAATAAAATAAAGCTGCTATTTTTAAAAGACATAAAATAAAATTTCCTGAAATATTTATGCAAATACTTTATTATTTTAATTGTTCTGGTCTGTTACATATATGCTACAAACAACTTAATATAAACTTTTAATTTGAAAAATTGTTTTTAAAATAATTCTAAACTAGTGAAATGGCACATTTATCTGATTTACAAAATGTATATTTTCCAGACAACATATTAAGATCTATCTTTATATATCCAGCTTAATTTAGCAAAATTAATGTTTATTATTATAGTGAGTTTTAAATATTTTGCCTTATTGTAAAATGAACTACATATCATTTTCTCTGGAATTAGCCTTCTGCTCTTCTACCAGAAACACAGAACACATTACCAATAATTATAAACAACAAATTATTAAGCTCAACAGTATAGCCTCAACATTTATCAAATATTACTAAGTAAAATTAAAACAAAACAAAATAGTTTACTGAACAATTCACAAAACTTTTTAATACGTTTCTTAAATACATATTGGCTAAGAAAGCAAGCTATATGGCCAGGCACAGCGGCTCATGCCTATAATCCCAGCATTCAGGGAGGGAGACCAAAATTGGAGAATTGCTTGCACTCAGGCATTCAAGACCAGCCTGGGCAACACAGTGAGACCTCATCTTCACAAAAAATACAAAAATTATCCAGGCGTGGTGCCACATATCTGTAGTCCCAGCTAACTACAAGGCTAAGGCAGGAGGACCGCCTGAGCCCAGGCAATCAAGGGTTTGGTGAGCTCTGATTGTGCCACTACACTCCAGCCTGGGCAACAGAGACTCTGATTCAAAAAAAAAAGAAGGAAGAGGGGAAGGGAAGGGAGGCTAGCTAGCTATGGAGTCAGATTGCTTTATGAGTCTGAGATTTTGCACTTAAATTTCAGCTCTAAACCCCACAAATAAGCTGCATATGTGGAGAAAGTTATTTAAAACCTTTCTATGCAAAGGTTTTTTTTTCTCTATGAAATTGGGACAATAATAGTGATTTACTTCTAGAGTCACCGTAAGAATTAAATGACAATGCATATAAAACATACTTCACAGTATCTAATCTAGCATACAGTAAGTGTCTGACACTTAAAAATAATCTGGCATACAGTAAGTGTCTGACACTTAAAAAAAAAAAATCCCCACAGCTAATGCCATACACAATGGTGAGAAATTGCTAAGATCAGTAAAAAGGCAAAGATGCCTGCTCTGACCACTCTTATTCAAATCCTTCTGAGAGTCTTAGCTAATACAATAGGCTAAGAAAAATAAATAAAAGATATACAGGTTAGCAAGGAAAAAACAAAATTGTATTTGCACATAGTATGATTGTTTATATAGAAAATCTCAAAGAACCAACAAAAAACTCCCAGAACAAATAAGCAATCATAGCAAGGTTGTAAGATATAAGGTTAATGCACAAAGGTCAACTGCTTTATTGCATACCCAACAATGAAAAACTGAAATTCAAAATTTTAAATGTAATACCTGTTAAATTAGTATCAAATAATGAAATACTTAAGTATAAATCCAACAAAATATATACAAGATAATTAGATATTTTGTGAATATGTGAAAAATATTATAAAATTCTGAAGAGAAAAATCAAAGATCTAAACAAATGGAGAGATATTCTCTGTACATGCATAGAAACACTCAAATTACTACAGTGTCAGTTCTTCCCAACTTGATCTACAGATTCAACGTAATGCCAATCAAACTCCAAGCAAGTACTTGTATGGATATTGGCAAACTGATTCTAAAATTTATGTGGAAAGGCAAAGGACCCAGAATAATCAATATGACACTCAAGGGGAAGAATATAGTTGGAAGACTAACACAATCTAATATGAAGACTTATAAAGCTAGTGTAATAAAGACAGTGAAGTATTGGCAAAAGAATAGATAAGTAGATCGATGGAAGATAATAAAGAGCCCCAATACAGACCCCTGTAAAGACAGTCAATTTATCTATGACAAAAGAACAAAGATAATTCAATGAAGAAAAGATAGTCTTTTCAATGAATGGTGCTGGAATGAATCCAGACTCAGATCTTATAACTTTAACTTTCATAAAAGTTAACTTTAAATGGACCACAGCTCTAAATGTAAAGCATAAAGCTACAGTACTCCTAGACGATAACACAGGAGAAAAGCTAGATGACTATGGGTATGATGATGACTTTTTAGATACAACACCAAGAATAATCCATGAAAGAAATAATTGATAAGTTAAATTGAAAACTTTTGCTCTTTGAAAGGCACTGTCAAGAAGATAAAGAGAAAAGCCACAGACTGGAAAAAAATAATTGCAAAAGACATATTGGATAAAGGACTATTATCCAAAATATAGAAAGAACTCCTAAAATGCAACAATAAGAAAACAAACAACTCAATTAAAAACCTTAACAGACCTTAACAGACACCTCAAAACAGAAAATATGAACACGGCAAATAAACGTATGAAAAGATGCTCCATGTCATATGTCATTAAATTAAAACAACAATGAGAAAACACTACATACTTATTAAAATGGCCAAAATCTGGAACACTAATAACATCAAATGTTGGTGAGGGTATGGTGAGAATGCAAAATGATATAGCCTCTTTGGAAGACAGTTTGGTGGTTTCTTACAACACTAAATATACTCTTCCCACACAATCCAGCAGTCTCACTCCTTGGTATTTACCCAAAGGGCTGAAAACTTACATTCATACAAAACCTGCACATGAATGTTTACAGTAGCTTTATTCATAATTGCCAAAACTTCAAAGCAGCTAAGATGCCCTTCACTAGGTGAATGGATAAATAAACTGTGTACGTCCAAACAATGGAATATTGTTAACAGCTGAAAAAGAAATAAGCTATCAAGCCACAAAGAAGCCAATCTGAACAGGTCACATCTTATATGATTCTAACTACATGACATTCTGAAAAAAGGCAAAACTATGGAGATAGTACCAAGATCAGTGGCTGCCAGGAATTTAGTGGGAGGGAAGGAGAGATTTTTGAGGATTTTTAGAGCAGTGAAAATATTCGATATGATACTATAATGGTGAAATCATGTCATCACACATTTGTCAAAACCCATAATTACACAAAAAGTGAACCTTAATGTAAACTGTGGACTTTAGGCAATAATAATAATAATATAACAATATTGGCTCAACAGTTATTACAAATGTACCACACTAATGTAAGCTGTGAATAATGGGGGAATAGGGGAAGGTGAGAGGGTATATGGGGATTGTCTGTATTTCCAATTTTTCTGTAAATCTAAAAAAAAAATCTATTAATTTTTGTAAATTAAAGGGGAAAGACCAAAAACTAGAAAGAAAAGTGGGCAATAAATAACTCAAAAAACTTATAAAACTGGCTATATCAATAATTTGCCTTCACTCAAAGTAAGAGACATATAGGCACTATCTTACTTTATTGTGCTTTGCTTTATTGCACTTTGCAGATACTGTATTTTTTACAAATTGAAGGCTTTTGGCAACCCTGCATCAAAGAAGTCTATTGGCACCATTTTTCCAATAGCATGTGCTCACTTCATGTTTCTGTGTTACATTTTGGGAACTCTCACAATATTTTTAACTTTTTCATTAATATAATATATAGTTATGGTGATTCGTGATCAGTAATCTTTGATGTTACTATTGTAACTATCTGGGGACACCACCAACACCACCCATATAAGATAGTGAACTTAATCTATAAATCTTGTATATGTTCTAACTACTCCACCTTCTGGCTGTTTCCTATCTCACTCCTTTCTTCAGACTTTCCTATTCCTTGAGGTCCAACAATACTGAAATTAGGTCAATTAATAACCCTACAATGGTTTCTAAGTGTTGAAGTGAAAGGAGAAATCACATCTTACTTTAAATAAGAAGCTAGAAATGATTCCACTTAGTGAGGAAGTTGTGTCAAAAACAAAGATAGGCCGAAAGCTAGGCCTCTTGTGCCAAAGTTAGCCAGGTTGTGAATGCAAAGGAAAAGTTCTGGAGGAAATTAAAAGTGCTACTCCGGTGAACACACACATGATAAGAAAGCATAACAGCCTTATTGTTGATATGCAGAAAGTTTAGAGATTTGGAAAGAAGATCAAATCAACCCCAACATTCTCTTAAATCAAAGCCTAACCCAGAGTAAGGCCCTAACTTTCCTCAATTCTATGAAGGCTGAGACAGATGAGGAAGCTGTAGAAGAAAAGTTTGAAGATAGCAGAGGTTGGTTCATGAGCTTTAAGGAAAGAAGCTTTCTCCATAACATAAAAGTGCAAGGTGAAGCAGCAAGTGCTGTAGCAAGGTTCCATGAAGGTAGCTACACTAAACAACAGATTTTCCACATAGACAAAACAGCTTTCTCTTAGAAGAAGACATCACCTAGAATCTTCATAGAGAGAAGAAGTAGATGCCTCACTTCAAAGTCAATGCCTTGCTTCAAAGCTTTGAAGGACAGCCTGACTCTCTTCCTAAAGGCTACTACAGCTGGTGACTTTAAGTTGAATGAAGTCATTGCTTACTGACCATTCTGAAAATCCTCAGACCCTTAAGAATGCTGCTAAATCTATTCTGCCTGTGCTCCATAAATGGAACAACAAAGCCTGGATGACACCACATCTATTCATGGCATGGTTTACTGAATATATTATGCCATCTGTTGAGACTTACTATTCAGAAAGTGATCATTTTCAAAATATTACTGCTTATTGACAATGTACCTGATTACCCGAGAGCTCCAAAGGAGACATACAAACAGATTCATGTTGTTTTCAAGCCTGCTAACACAGCATCCATATTACAGCCCATGGATCAAGGAGTAATTTTGGCTTTTATAACATATTATTTAAGAAATACATTTCATAAGGCTATAACTGCCATAAATAGAACTTCCTCTGAAAGTTCTGGGCAAAGTCCATTGGAAACCTTCTGGAAAGAATTCGCCATTCTAGACGCCATTAAGAATTGTAATTCATGGAAAGAGGTCAAAATATTAACAGCAGTTTAGAAGTTGATTCCAACCCTCACGACTGACTTTGAGGAGTTCAAGAATGCAGTGGAGAAAGTAACCACTGAAATAGCAAAAGAACTAGAATTAGAAGTGGAGCCTGAAGATGTGACTGGATTGCTGTAATCTTGTGACAAAATGTGAATAAATGAGGAGTTGTTTCTCAAGGATGAGCAAAGAAAGTGGTTTCTTGAGATGTAATCTATTCCTGGTGAAGATGCTGTGTGCATTGTTGAAATGACAACACAGCATTTAGGTTAGTACATAAATATGGTTGATAAACCAGTGGCTGGGTTTGAAAGGATCTACTCCAATTTTGAAAGAAGTTCTACTGTGGGTAAAATGCTATCAAACAGTCATCACATGCTACAGAGAAATCTTTTATGAGAGGAAACAATCAATGTGGCGAACTTCATGGTTATCTTATTTTAAGAAATTACCACAGCCATCTCACTCTTCAGCAACCACCACTCTGATCAGTCAGCAATTATCAACATGGGGCTAAAACCCTCCACCAAACAAAAAGATTACAACTCATTGAAGGTGCAGATAATTGATGGCATGTTTTAGCAATAAAGTATTTTTAAATGAAGGCATATGCACTGTTTTAGATATAATGCTATTTCGTATTTAATAGACCACAGCATAGCTTAAATATAACTTTTGTATGAACTGGGAAACCAAAACATTTGTGTAACTCAGTTTATAGCAATATTTGCCTTATTGTAGTAGTCTAGAACTAAATTCGCAATCTCTCTGAGGTATCCCTGAACAAATGAAAACTATGTCAAGAGACCATTATTCACCCCTAACTTTAGCAAAAATATTAAGACAAAAAATGTGATACTCAAGGCTGTTGAGAAACAGCCACTCTCATGTTTCTGGTGGGAATGCAGACAGATAAAACCCCCATGGAGGAGAATTCGGCAGCATCTAACAAGACTACACATGCTTATATTTTTTTAACACCAATACCATTTCTAGGAATTACCTCAAAACATAAAGGTTGTTCGTTAAAGCATTGTTTGCATTTACAAAATATCTGAAACAATCTAAATGCCCATACATAAGAGAATAGTTGAATAAACCTACAGTATTTCACAAATATAGTACTCTAACTGTAAAAAAAATATTAATAAGGACACTGCATAAACTGATGTGAAATGATTTCCAGGATATATTGATCAGTGAAAGAGAAAAGTAAAAGAGTATTGATTGTATTGTATTATCTAATTTGTGGGGGGGAGAAATAATTTTTTAAAAGTACATATATCTGCTCATTTATGCAAAAAAAAAAAACCACAGGAAGAGTAAACCTAGATTAAATATATGATCCTAGAACAACTGGATATTCACGTGCAAAAAACTCAGACAACTTCCTTTCACCATACAGAAAAATTAACTCAAATAGATTACAGACTGATATGTAAGAGTTGAAACTTCAAAACTCTTAGAAGAAAACGTAGGAGTAAACCTGTGTGACTCTGGGTTAGGCAAAGCCTTCTTAGCTACAACCAGCAAAAGTATAAGTAACAAGATAAAAATAGATATATTATTAATACAGATATTTTAGACTTTGTGAACATTAAAACCTTTTGTACCTTAAAAAACACTGTCAAGAAAATAAGACAGCTCAAAGAATGAGAGGAAATATTCACAAATTACATATCTGATAAGTGTCTTATATCCAAAATTCAAAGAATGCTTATAATACAACAATAAAAAGATAAATAGCCCAATTAAAAATGGGCAAAGGATCAGAATACACATTTCTCCAAAGAAAACACATAAAAGCTCAGTAAATCTATAAAAAGATTGGGACTCAACATGGCCTAGCAGTTACAGATAGGCAAATCAAAATCACAATAGACTACACTTTACACCTACTCAGATGGTTTAAAAAAACACACACACACACACACAAACAATAAGATGTGTTGGTGAGGATGTGAAGAAACTGGAACCTTCACACATTGCTGGCGGAAACATAAAATGATGCAACTACTTTGGAAAGCAGTCTGGCAATTCCCCAAGAAGTTAAAGTTACCATATGACCCAGCAATTCCACTTCTAGATATACACCCAAGACACAAATGTTCATAGCAGCATATTCATAATAGCCAATAAGTGGAAACAACCCAAAGTTTCATCAACTGATGAATGGATAAATAAAATGTAATATATTCATACAGTAGATTATTTGGCAATAAAAAGGTATGAAGTATTACTGTTACATACCACATATGGATGAACCTTAAAACCACTATGCTAAGTGACAAAAGCCAGCCAGTCACAAGAGACCATATAGTATGGTTCCATTTACACAAAATATTGTATCTGGAATAGGCAAATGTAGAGACAGAAAGTGGATTAGTGGTTGCCTGGGGGCCGGGAGGGTAGGGGAGTTCAGAGGAATAGGGAGTGTCTGCTAACACGTATGGGGGCTTTTGGGTTTGATTAAAATGTTCTAAAATTAGATAGTGATGATGGTTGCACAACTCTGGGAATACAGCAAGAACCACTGAATTGTATACTTTAAAAGGGCAAATTGTTTAGTACATGAGTTATACCTTAACAAATTTTAAAGAGAGAGAGAAAGAAGAAATCCAGAATAATGAAACTAGTTACAATCAGGAGTTGGGTAGAACAAGGTGGAAAGGATAGGGAGGTGGGAACAGGATAGGTAAGATGGAAGCGATAATATCTTTTTTAAAAATAGTTCTTACTCACAGAACCACATTAAAATTTCCTTAATTAAGTAATTCAACAAGAATGGTGATTTTCTAAAATGATAAATAAAAACAAATGAATGTATCTGCACTTCAACTTAAAAACAAAACCATATTGAATGCTAATACCAGTGGGTAAAAATTTGATCGGGAAGAAATAGGGCATTCTCAAAGTATCTTCCCACAAAGAAAAAAAAGTGACTTTACAATGGAGAAACCTGGCAGATAACACTTTAATCAAGTGATCAAAATTAACATCATTAACAATGGGACCAATCAACAACCTGTGACTCCTGATATGATGTGAGCACACAACATCACTTTGGTATTCCTGCCAAAAATTCATAACCTTAACTTAATTATGAGTAAATATCAGACAACCCCAAATTAAGGAACATGCTTCAAAAGTGTCATGGTCAATTAACACTTAAAAAGTGTCAAGTGTCAAAACAAAGGCTGAGAAACTACCAGATTACAGGAGATTAAAGGGATATGACAATTAAATATAACATATGACCCTGGATTAAATCTTGGTCTAGGAAAAAAAAAAGTTCTTTTGCTATAGACAGCATTACTGGGATACCTAGAGAAATTTTAACTAGGTCTATAGATTAAATAATGGCATTATATAAATGCTAATTTCCTGGTTTTGATAAATTGAGCTGTGGTTATGTAAGAAAATATCCTTGTTTTTAGGAAATACATACTGAAGTATTTATGGGTAAAAGGGCACCATGGTGCAACTTACTCTTAAATGTCAAGAAAAAAATTACATGCAGAGGGTGAAAGGCAAATATGGTAAAATAAGGCAAATATGGTAAAATATCACCACTTGGGGATTTGGGAGAAAAGTATATGGAAACTCTGTACAACTTTTGCAACTTTACTGTAAGTCTGGAATTATTTCAAAATAAAAGTTATTTTTAAAAACAGAAGTCATGTTGCAACAATGTCTCTCCTTGTCAGAACCTCAATACCAATGGCAGCAATGATAAAAGGTTATTTCAAAAGTATCCATTAAGTCCACAATGATATTAAGTAAATAACTGAATAACTAAAGAGGAATAAAGTACAAACCTTTCTTCCAGAAGAATTCTAAAAGTAAATGTAGGCTAGGAGCAGTGGCTCACACCTGTAATCCCCACACTTTGGTAGCTCAGGAGTTCAAGACCAGCCTAGGCAACACAACAAGACTTCCTATCTCTACAGAAAAATCAAAAAATTAGCTGGGCATGCATGTAGTCCCAGCTACTCAGGAGGCTGAGGCAAAAAGACTGTCTGAGCCCAGGAAGTAAGGATGCAATGAGTTGCAGTCAAGGCTGCAGAGAGCCATGATTGTACCACTGCATTCCAGCCTGGGTGACAGAGTGAGGCTGACTCAAAAAAATTGTAGAAGGAATAAGGGAAACAGAAAATTATCATTAGAACACAGTAATAATTGCTACTGGCAAAATCTACTGATAACAAAATTTTAAAGAGAAACAAGATAGTTACATAATCTCAAATAACCTCCCCTTCCAAAATGTATTAGTTCTGTGGCAATTTTAACATAGGTTCACAAATTCTTTGATACTTCTCCTTCCAGGAGATAGAACTTAACTCCCCTCCTCCTGTAAGTTAGATTTAGAGACTGGTTTTTCCTGTATGCTAGATTTAGAGACCAGTTTCTAAAGAAGAGAGTATGAAGGGTAAAATAATAACTTTATGGTGGAGAAACCCCACAGACTCAGCTATCAAGGTGAATATCACCAGTGACAAATCACGTTCATATCATGTGATATCTGTATGATGTGATGGGAGCACTTTAACCTATGTGGTATCCTCCCAAAGTTCCACAATCTCAGTCAAATCATTAAATAACATCAACCAAGCCCAATTTGAGGAACATTTTACAAAATACCTAATCAGTACTCTGGAAAACTATCAAGGTCATGAAAAATAAAGAAAGACTGAAAAGTTGTCACAGACTGAAAGAAGCTGTGACAACTAAATGCAATGTAGTATCCTGGATTATATCCCTAGACACAAAAAGGATATTACTGAAAAATTTAGTGAAATCCACATAAAGTCTGTAGCTTGCCTAACAGTATTGTACTGGCACTAATCTCTTAGTTTTGATAAATGGCAATGGTAATTTACTTGAATTTTACCCAAGAAAGCTGTGTGATTGGTATAAAAGAACTCTCTATGCTATATTTGCAACTCTTCTGTAAAGCTAAAATTATTTCAATAAGAAATTTAAAAATGAATGAATTAACCAATTTTTAAAGTATTTTGTAAATCAGAGTTCTCTTCAAATTAAGGCTGAGCCGTTAAACTTGATTTCTATACTCACGTTTTACATGAATAAATCCAGTTCCAATTAAGTTACTTTGAGATAGGGTTTTACTACATGGTTTTCCACATTTAATAATTTTTAGAGAGGGAAAGAGAAGAATAAAAAATAAGATTTGAGAGAAACTACTTACATGTGGTAAAGAAGATTTCAGAATCTTAAGGGAAATGATGGAAGACTAGTAAAAGATTTAAATTATCATATTAAACATACACCATAAACAAAGGGAACTACAGAAGGTTCATTTTAGAAGGATAGCATGGCAGTAATATAGGCAAAGGACCAGGAAGGGCTGGGTAAGCATTAAGGGCTTACACTAGAAGTTCACAAAAGTTTACATGAGAAGTTTCTAAACGTCCTGGATTTACAAGGCTCTTGATGTGTTAGTAATTTTTTAACAGACTACCCTACCCCCAAGCCAAAAGAAATACCTAATCCTTTTGTTTATTAAGTAGTCAGGTCCAAACAACTTATGAAGGACGTATATCCTAAAAACTGCATACCTACTCTGGATATCACACAACTTCTCAAGCCTTAGAATCAGATTGGACACTGCCTCCCTCATTTCTCGTTCTATGTAGATTTTCACATCACCTGCTTTTGTCACAGCAACACACCTGCTTTTGTCACAGCAACTGCCAAAAACTCAGCTCTATAAAAACATGGTATCATTGAAAGGAATGTCACAATCTAATTTTGAAACGGAACCACCGCAAGCTAGTACAGTTGTTCCTTAGTATCAGTAGGGGATTGGTTCCAGGACCTACCAAGGGTACCAAAATCTGAGGATGCTCAAGCACCTTATATAAAGTGTTGTAGTATTTGCATATAGCCTATGGACATCCTCCTGTATACATTAAATCATCTCTAGATTACTTATAATACCTAACATAATGTAAATGCTATATAAATAGTTGTTATACTGTATTGTTTAGGGAATGATGACAAGAAAAAAGCCTGTACATATTCCGTACAGATGTAATTTTTTTCCCCAAGTATTTTCGATCCACAGTTCATTGAATCCAAAGATGCAGAACCCACAAAGAGGGAGGGCTTACTGTAGTTTGTGTGGTTTCCAACAGATGTTATGTTTCCTTCAAGATTTTTAGGCAACACTTGGCTCCACTGCAAGTTTTCTGCAGTGTTTCTGAGCTCCTTGGCACAGTTTGGGAACTATGGGACTGGGTAAAAAGTAGCAAAGAGGCTGGGAGCAGTGGCTCATGCCTGTAATCCCGGCACTTTGGGAGGTGGAGGCAAGAGGACTGCCTGAGCCCACGGGTTTGAGACCAGTCTGGGCAACTTGGTGAGACCGCATCTCTACAATAAGTCCAGAAAAATTAGCCAGGTGTGGTAGTGCACGCCTGTAGTTTCAGCTATTTGGAAGACTGAGGCAGAAGGATCACCTGAGCCCAGCAGGTCAAGGCTGCAGTAGATTTGTGCATGCCACTGTACTTCAGCCTGAGTGACAAAGTGAAACTTCGAATCAAAAAAAAAAAAAATAGCAAAGAGAGAGAACCAAGGCAGTGGAACAAAAAAATCAAAGTGAGAATTAAGGCACATTTAAGAAAAAATAATGAACAGATTCAGTGATGCTACTTGGAAGTATAATAACAGTGCAAGTACTTGAGAAGTTTCCAAAGATTTCTTTAAAAAAAAGTATTCTACCTTTAGCTATCCATCAACAGTCTTTGCTTACATGGAAGAGAACAAACTAGTCTTTTCTTTAAATAATGAATGAACCTGTTCAGATGTTTATGTTAATTTTGACAGCTGTATATATGGCATAGCTAAAGTACCCTGCTCTCACTTTTAACCAAAAGGAAAAATAAAATCACAAATTAGCTGAACCACTGAATTGAAAAAAATTCTCATTCCAAATTTCAACTCAATAAACACTTCTGGAGTACCAATAGGAACTGTTACTCAGCATCTGCCCAAGCTTTGCCTCAGACACATATTTGAGAAAGAATCAAATATGGTAGTTCTAAAACCTAGCTTGATATTATTCAGCAACTGGGAAACTTCTAAAATGACAGATTTCCCAGCTTATCCCAGACCTACAGAATCACAACCTTCTAAGGATAAGAAAATCTCCATATTTGCAAAGTACCCCTGCTATTCTGAAGAATAGTCAGTTTAGGAAGCAATGGCTAAATCAGCACTGTCCAATACAACTTTTTGTGATGATGAAAATGTTCCATATTTGCACTCTCCAAGATAGTAGCCCCTTGCTATATGTGGCTAGTGAGCACTTGAAATATGGCTAGTGTAACTGAAGATCTGAATTTTACATTTTATTTCATTTAAATTACCCCTTTGTAGTCGGATGTCCCCTCTGAGGGGACATCGCAAATTAGCAACCACTCGGATATTCCCTCTCAGAGGACATAAAGAGATTGCTGGTGATTATACAGGACAAACTTATCAAGTGTAAATTTTTCAAAAATATTTCCTTGAAGTTTTCCATTCAGATTGCACAAAAAAGCAAATAAAGAGATGAACCAAATACTGAGCTATGAACGAACAGTTGAGAAGTGATTTTCAGGAATCACAAGTACATTCTTCCACAACGTCTTCAAACAACAGACTGGACAATAAATTACATACTATTAATGTGGGAGAAAGAAAACGAGACTACATTATCTGCTCGAATAGAAAAACACCAATGGAAGTAAGAGGATTGCCTGAGCCCAGGGGTTCGAGATCATCCTGTACAAATTGGCAAGACTTCATCTCTACAATAAATCTAAAAATTAGCCAGACAGGGCGGTGTGCACCTATGGTTCCAGCTACTTGGAAGGCTGAGACGGAAAGATCACCTGAGCCCAGCAGGTTGAGGCTGTGGTGTCTGTGAGCATGCCACTGCACACCAGCCTGGGCGACAGAGTGAGACTCCTACTCAACAACAAAAAAAGAAAACATTAGGAGGAAGACATCAAACAAATTACTATTGAACAACATATATCAATGAACCTACCACACATGTTCATGACTGTTTCACACATTATCATGTTAGAAAAATATAAGATATAAAATTTTTATTTTTTTGTCATATATAAGTTCCTCAATGTCCAAAATTCCATCATAAGCCAAATATCATTACAATAAAATAATTGGTTCCAACACTATACTATTTAATATGAAGTGCTTTGTTTTTACTATTTTGTTAAAAGTACGGGCAAGCTGCTGATAGGTGATCAGCAAGAAGTCTCTGAGTGCAAAGGGTTAATTTAAATTTGGATGTAAATAGTCACATGTAGTTACTTGCCTCTGTACTGGACAGCACAGAACTAGATGATTTATGTTAAATATCCATTCTTCTAAATTTTCCAAGTTGTACCCTTGATTTAAATCAAATGATTAGGTTCCTCAGCCATATTCTCTCATAAAGAGTAGACATAAATACTATCCAGTTTAAAAGTGGTTCTGAGTTCTTTGTAGTTGAAGATTTTAACCAATGTTTAATAATTCTTTTCATATTAAAAATTCTCTTTGGATTAAGTTCAAGAAAAATATCTACCAACAAATTTATATATTTTCTTTAGCCAGAACAACTATTACATGAGCCACATGCTCCCTTTTTTTGCCTAAGCTGCCAGTAAACTCAGAATCAAATCAAGTGTCCAATGGCAGCAACTAATTCCTCTCATGCCTCATGTACTCTCTGCTCCTCTAAGACTATCACTGCTCTATTTATATCCCTAAATTAGTCAACATAGTGTTATTTTAAATTCTTAAGCTGACAAATTCTTTTGGACAAAGGCAAAGTATCAACTTTTAAAGTAATAACTTCTTTGACTTAAAGTCAATTTTTATAAGTTTCTTAAAAGTTTTATTAGAACTATTTTCAAAATAACAATATTGTGATTGCTAAAACCAGGAAACTTGTTAATAGACCAAACTTACCAAAGAAAATCTTTAGGCGCCTACTAGCAAAGTTGCCTAAAAATATCACTATAACAGTGATAAATAAGACAAACACTATGTAGAATGACATCCTACAGTAATTTCAGTGCCCACTTCAAATTCAGTTCTACTCCTTTTCATAAATATGCAAAAGTCCTGATGCAGAATATGAACATTCCTATTGAGCATTCTGTTCAAAATGCTTTGTGCAATTTTTCCTTCAGCACATTGAACTATTTTTATATCAGGCAGTGAAAAACTTCAGTGGCTCTTTTGTTGAAATTTCCCACAAAATTAGAAAAAACACATTTGATGTATCAATAACACATTTCTAGAAATGCCTAATTTTAAGTTCCCTGAGCATTTTGATTACAAAACTGATGTCAAACTAAAGACTTAAATAAGAATAGAACCTCTTCACATAATCCCTTAATATTTCATTTTAAAATTCAACTTTTAAAATATGTAAATCAAGACGTAATATCAAAATATTTTAGGAAGACTACACACTACAAAAGAACACCTAGGTTTATTTTTTTGTTTTAATGACAGGAAAAAAATGTAAAAGAAAACCAGTCATAAAGAAATACATCATAAATATCATAAAATGTCACCATAGGACATACACAGACGCAAATGCCAGCAAAGTAATTCTATTTTGGAGGAAATAAGTTTGTTTCTTTAGCCCTACACTTACTGAAATAATTATAAAAAAGGAAATCAAGTTATAAAACCATAGGAACTGATTTTGCTCCAGAAGCAAATATATTTAGTTCCTCTCACCAAAAGCCAAAGTGTAATAAAAACAGCTCATTTCAGCACTGTGCTTCTGCTAGCACGCTGTCTGCTTTACTTCTTCCTCTCTAGTCACTACAACCTGCGCTAGTTATTTTTCTCTAACTCTCTTAAATGGTCAGGTTATATTTTCAGTCTTCTTCTCATCTACGCTACCCCTTCTCTCTAGATAGTTCTCTTTATCACTTATTGTTGAGGTCACCAAATAAAAAATAATAATAGTAATGAGTAACATTAACTGAGTGCTTACTACATGTCAGTCACTATTTTAACCCCATTATTACAGGTATTATCTTACTCCATCATCAAAACAATTCTATGCTGGAAGCAATGTTATTATCATCTCCCTTTTACAGAGGAGATACTAAGAGGTAATTCATTCAAGGTCACACAGCCAGAAAAATACATATTGTGTACATACACAGACCCGATTGCTTCCTAAAGCTGTTCAAATGCTTCCTTGTAAAAACCTGGAAAACAGGCACAATGGGCTCTTCTCTGTCACTTATATAATTAGACCAAAATAAGACTAATAGTTTGGAGGATGGGCATAAAGAAGGCAGAAAGGTACTAGGCTACATTCCCTAAACACCAGCTGCCAGTAACTCCAATGATTCAGAGCAAACTATTAGCAAATATTTTAAACTGTAGCCACCCAATCTAAGTAGCAACTACTTAACATAGACACTATGTAAATAAATTAACAAGGCTGTATTCCAGTAAAACTTCATTTACAAAAGAGCCAGTTTGGATCAGGCCAGAGTTTGCCAACTCTTGATCTACAGGCATACTAAGTCATGTGTGGAGGCAACTGTGACATAAGCACAGCAATATTCAATAATGGCATAAACCGGGCTCGGTGGCTCAGCCTGTAATCCCGCGCTTTGGGAGGCTGAGGTGAGTGGATTGCCTGAGCCCGCGAGTTCAAGACCCGCCTGGGCAGGCGAGACCTCATCTCTACAATAAATCAAAAATTAGCCAGGCGTGGTAGCGCGCGCCTGTAGTTCCAGCTACTCAGAAGGCTGAGGCAGAAGGATCGCCGGAGCCCAGCAGGTCGAGGCTGCGGTGGCTGGGAGCGTGCCACTGCACTCCAGTCGGGGCGACAGAGTGAGACTCCAACTCAAAAATAATAATAATAATAATAATGGCATAAAAGGACTCCACTGTATTCCTTAAGGAACCCACCACAATTCAGTTTATAAAGCTGTACTTCACATGGAATTAAACACTTAAAATCTGGATAAAATACTACATGTAACAATTCCAATTTTAAAAAAAACTAGTCTATAAGACACTATCATAAAATTACAAACAAGAAACATAACAATTTAGTATTTGCTAAAATTATATGCCTTTAGCAATCACAATATAGAAAAGAAGTCTGCGCTATTTTGTTTCAAGGAATAGGTGTTCAAGATTCACATAACTTGCAACACAGAAAGTACTGCAAGTTAACCTCTCTAGAAGCAAGTCTAGAAACTAGGGAATGATACTTTTCTTACCTTACCTCTCTTTTTCAGTCATCTCTCCTTCTGCGCCATCTTTCCCCTTATACATTAAAGATTTTAGCACCTGCCTCCCTGTCTTAAACATTTCTCCTCCCATTATTCTTGGCAACTTCAAGAGCTACATAATCCGTCCCACACCTTGGCCTCTAAATCCCTTGACCATCCTATCCTTTTCACTTCCAAAAATATTTTCCTCCATTCCATCTCAATCACCAACTAGTCTGGTCATATATTAATAGCTTTAGTCTCTAAAGAGGAATAGGAGTACCGGAAAGGTGCAAAAGATGATCTATTCAAATACAAAAAGAAATTCTACTTAAGTTTATTTATTTTTAAAAAAAGAAATTAAGGCATACTCATATTTAACATATAGCATAATTAACTAGATATATTGGAATATGTGCTCATTGGGGGGTTGCAGTTGTTGTTGTTGTTTTGAGTTGGAGTCTCATTCTGTCACAGAGGCTGAAGTGCAGTGGCACACTCACGGCCACCCCAGCATCAAGCTGCTGGGCTTCAGAGATCCTTCCACCTCAGCCTTACAAGTAGCCGGAACTACAGGTATGTGCTACCATGCCCGGCTAATTTTTTGATTTATTGTAGAGAGGAGGTCTCACCATGTTGCCCAGGCTGGTCTCGAACCCGTGGACTCAGGCAATCCTCCGCCTCAGCCTCCCAAAGTGCTGGGATTACAGGCTTGAGCCACCGTGCCCAGCCTGTGCTCATTTTTTAAAACTGAGAAGCATATGTGTTCTAAGGAGACTACCAACAATGTCTTGTCATTAACATTATCCACATCCTCCAAAACCAAGCATCTGACTTCCACCTCCCATCTTTCCAGCTCATTCATTGTGGTATCTCATCCCCACCAATTCTTCAACCTCTTTAAAATCTAAATCATTATCCTCTTCACTTTTTCACAGATCATCCCACCTTTCATGTCCTTTATCATCCTCCTTTTCCAACTTATATTCCATGGTTTGTTACTTTAACCATTCCTGCATATTTGCTCTTAATTTCCTTTTCCCTCTCCCTCAGTTGTACATTCCTGCAAAATCCAATCCTGGTCAAATCCAACCCTGCCTATTTCATGCTTGTATCCAAGCACAGAACATAGCCGTTAAGATGTGAAAACTTGCGTTGTATTCACTTTAAATACATGATCACAAAATCAAGACAGTCCTCAGCATTACTCAGCAATCCTCCTACATTTCCCTAGTCAATTCATTCTCACCTTGACAATTTCATTCCTCTTCTCTCTCCTCAATTCTTCCACAATTCTCCCTCTTGGCAGATGATCTTTTTTTATTTCTTTATGACAGCAGAATGTCCATATCTTCTCCCACCAAATCTACTGACCTACCTGCTTCTCTACCCACGCACCTTGCTTCTCTCCTTGAGAATAAATTTTGTCCCTGCTGCTACTTAAGTTCAACCTTTCCACTTATGAGCTGGATCCTTTACTCTTTCTCAAAGACTTCACCACATCATCAGTTTTTTCTACTCTACACCAAACATTTCCCTCAGCATTCAAACATGCTACAGTATCTGCCAAGCAAAAAATATTACCTTGAGCCTTGTCTCTATCCAGCTACTACCCAGTTTTCTGGTTTGTAGCAAAATTTCTCCATCTATACTCAACTTTAACCAATTCCTTCCCTCTGTCCCAACTTAATCAAGCCTTCATCCCCAGCACTCTACTGAAATCCTTCCTCAAATCAGCTCTTTCCACCTCCCAAATCCAATGGTCACCTTCTTCAACCTCTCAACAGTTTTTTTTAACACAGTCAAATACTCTCTTCCTGATACACTTTTTGTACTAGATTTCTTAGAAAACACACTCTCCTAATTTTCCTCCTTCTTTACCACTGCTTGTTTTCAGTCTTCTTTGTTAGCTCCTCCTTGTCTTCCTCACCTCTGTGGGTTGAAGTACCTCAAGGCTCAGTCCTCAATTCTCTTCTCAATCTATATGAATGCCATGGAAACTTCCAATAGACCCATGGTTATAAATACTACTTACATACTAAGAGGTTTCAGCCTCTTCTCTTCCCTGAGTTCAAGACTCATAAATAACTGCTTAATTAAGAGCTCCAACTAGATGTCCCAAACAAAACAGTATTCTTTATTTCCCCTAACACCAAATCTTTTCCTCCCCAAGTTTCCCCCCATCCCTGTAACTAATATTACATTCACTTGATTGCCCAGGCCAAAAGCCTAGTCATTAATGATCAATCCATCTCTAACTTTACATCTTATCTAATCCACCACCAAGTCCTGTTAACTATTTCTTCAATAAATTTATTTTCCAGCTACATGGGTACAAATATTTGTCAAAACTCATCAAACCATACACTTAAAATGGATGTTTTACTGTATGTAAAAGTATAAATTATGTTTCAATAAAATGTGTTGGTGGTCACAGTGTTTAAGAGTATGTGTGTGTTACCACTTCTCACCATCAAACACTCTGCTGTTTGGACTATTCTAAAAGCCCCTAAAAGATATCCCTGCTTCCACTTTTACTCATGACAGTCCATATTCCACAAAACACACCAAACTTGTTTCCAATTAATTCTTTCTTCTTTTTTGTTTCCCTTAACTTATTTCAAAAGTAGGTTCTTTATATCAAGTCTCTATATCACTCAATCTACAGAGAAATTCTTAAGTCATCCAAAGAAGTGGATCTGAATTGAATACCTCCTGGTGCAATTTGGCTTTCATAAATTCAAGTTAACACAAAGTGCATGTAGTCTTCTAATGTTCAATTGGAAAACTAAACTGCGATCAGTTACTGAGAACCTGGAACATCAGATCAAGAAGTTTATAACAGGTCAGTGAAACAAAGTTAAACCCTAGGAAGAGCTACTTTTTTTACTTTTCAGACCCTGAAGTCACAAGATTTGCAAAAATGTGTGAAATATCGGAGAAGATGAGGAGTTACTTCCAGGAATATATATATATATATATATATATATATATATATATATATATATACCTTTTCAGACCTCTGGAGTGTTGAAACCATGTGATTGTATTACCTATTTAAAACATAAATTAAAATTAACTATATTTTGAAACAAAAAAAAAGGAATTCTTATGTGACATAGAAAAATCGAAACTGGAATACATTTATGACTTTGGGGGAAGAATTGATAGAACTTTGAATACTTTCAGTGCTCCTACCATAACTCGGAATTAGATGGAAGAAATATAAACATAGATAAAATATGTTCATATATTTAAAGGAGACACATACATGCAAAATATAATACATGCTCAGACAAAATGGCTCATATTATGTATTAGAGAGTTCCTACCAGAATTTAATTCTGTATCCTAGTTAAATTATAACAACCACAACTTAACAACTTCCAAGCAGTTTCCTTAAACACCTATATAGCCTTTGATAACTCATATAGCAAAAATTTCTTAGAAGTCTAAAGGCCTTCAGGTGATTAAAGAACAGGACAGGAAGTAAACTAAGAGAAATGACAGCATAGTTTCTTCCTTTCAAACTCATCTCCAGAGACCAGACTATTACTTGCCAACAGCTAAATCAGTTAAACCAAGATTACTAAATGACCTGGGGAGAACAATAAAGGCAGGGAATATAAACCCCTATTATCTCCAAATTTGCTACATCCCCTTTCTTCATGTAGCAATCAAGGAGTAATGAGGAATAGAACCTCATGGTATATAGTCTTTCCCTCAGAAGAATAAAAGTCATTCTGTTCCTAACCTAAGTTCTAAAACCACTACAGCCTAAAAGAATCAGGAAGTGGACCCCATCAAATGAAATAAACATACCATGTTAGCCATGGCAAAACCAAAATATTAAAAGAGGACAATAGCCGGGCTCGGTGGCTCAGCCTGTAATCCCGTGCTTTGGGAGGCTGAGGTGAGTGGACTGCCTGAGCCCGCGGACTCAAGACCCGCCAGGGCAACTTGGCGAGACCTCATCTCTACAATAAATCAAAAAATTAGCCGGGCGTGGTAGCGCGCGCCTGTAGTTCCAGCTACTTGGAAGGCTGAGCGGAAGGATCGCCAGAGCCCAGCAGGTCAAGGCTGCGGTGGCCGGGAGCGGCCACTGCACTCCAGTCTCCGCAACAGAGTGAGCCTCCAACTCAAAAAAAAAAAAAAAAAAAAAAAAAAGGACAATAAAGAGAAGTAGGTTGTGAAAGCAGAAATCCCAAACCCTCTAATCTATAAAATCCATCCTTTGATCAAAGGTGAGGTTCTGTGTATTTGCTCTGGCCTAGATCTAAAAAAAAATGGGCTCTTTAAACACCTACCTTTATCTTGTTATCTGTCATGTCCAGACTCATACCCTGTGACCACGAGAGAACACAGAAAATGTTTCTCCTCTCCTTAGTCACAGAAATAACACATCTTTCATTGGAAAACATGCCCTTAATTCCCAATACCCTCTTCCATCAACACATTATGCATGGCCTGAATCCCTTCCTATCTATCATCTTCATTCCCTTAAGTTTCAAATTCATGCAGAAGTCAGTGTGTTTTTAATTCACTTTATCTTGGAGTTAAGAATGTGTACTTGGTAAGGTTGGAAACATTATTTTTAAATATTGCTTCTTAAACTTTAATATGCATACTGTGGAACTTGTTAAAATTCAGATTGTACATAGGTTACTTCCAAAGGTACAATTCCAGTGGAATACAAACTATTCTTTCTGTTTATAATTTATTCCTTCTTCTCTAATGTATACCAGATCTATTCTTATCTTCCCAATACTTGGAATTTATCTTCAGTGCTATTACTGATGCCTCTTTCCTTCCTCTCCTTTTATTCTTCCATACCCCCAAAATAATAACCAAAATGTAAAAGTAAGTGATTTTTAAAAATGTTCTTACTAAGTGTTCAAGTCTGTTTTTATTCTTATGCCCTTTAAATAGATTCTATTTAGCACACACACATCCAATAATTTAAGACTTCTTGCAAGGATTAAAATGAGGAAGAAAAAAATACAAACAAACAAAAATAGACTACAGGATATAAGTGTAGAAATTGGGCCTAATCTGTATCCATCACAACAAAAAGCCACCTGGGTGGCTTATAAACAACAGAAATGTATTTATTATAGTTCTAGAGGCTGGAAAGTCCAAAATCAAGTCACCAGGAAAGGAATCTTAACTAAAAGTAATAACCATCTTTTTTTTTTTTTTTTTTTTTTTTAATATATAGCAACAAGGTCTCACTATGTTGCCCAGACTGGTCTCAAACTCCGGGGCTCAAGCAATCCTCTGCTTCAGCCTTCCAAAGTGCTGGGATTACAGAGGTGAGCCACTGTGCCTGACCAACCACCAATTTTTATATAATGAAAATATTTTAAAGCTCCATTTAAAGATCCATTTATAAATAAAATTCCAATACATCAAACAGATACATTATTATTTGAACACTATCACCTTGTTAGCTTTAAACTGTATTTTAAAATGAGTACAAGAAAAAATTCAAAAGCTTAAAACTGTATGTCTGAAGATTCTAGGAGAATATTCAATGCTTTTAGTGTTAAGTCTAGATCATAAGCCCTATTTAATAGGTGTACCATAATAGCCTAAAAGGAATAAAGTCATCAAGTCAACTGTAACCAAGTTAAATTGTCACTGTTGCTTTCACATTTAGACATATTAGCAATAACTTAAATTGTTATTTAAAATTAATAACTTAAATTGTTAAGAAGCTCAAGAGGAAAAAGAATTCCAGGGATGCTACAAACTGTGAGGAAGAAACTAATTTTCTAACTGAGGAACCACCTGATCCCTTAAGAAAAGAGATTCAAATTTAACCATTTTAAAATTGATGCTCCCAGTATACTGACCAGTTAAGAAATCCTTATAATCAGGACATTTCTACTGTATTCCCTACCTTGATTAAATAGGTACACCCGGCTTTTCAAGGCAGAAACTTGGATGTCAATCAAGAACTTTTCTTCTCCCTCATCCAAATTCTTACTAGACTCTCAATTGAAATGACCACCAAGTCCTATCCATTTTGTGTTCTTTGTTCTCCCAGTTACTTCTCTCCATTCCCTTTGCCACGGCCTAGTCCAAGTTTTTTTTCTCCCCTTGTTAATTGCAACAGCCACCCTAACATTGCTGCTTTTAGGAATTCTTTCCACTATGATACTCACTCTACACTGTTGTCCTGGTGACTTTTCAATAGCAAACCTACTGTCTTTTCTGCTCAAAACCTTTCACTATATTCCAATCATCTATAGAATAAAGTCCAAGCCATTTACAACAGTACATGCTTTGAGTCCTGCCTGACTCCCACTGCACCCAATCTTACACTTCAAGCCCCATCAGTATTGAAGTACACCGCTTGAATTTCCAGTACATCCCATGCTAGTTAATACCCCCATTCTTCTGCATACGTTGTTGCATCAGTCTAGAATATCCTTCACTCCTTCCCCCTTGGCTTTCTGGACAACTACTCTCTTTTAAAACCCAGCTGAGAACCCAGAAAGCCATCCCAAGATTCTACCATTTACCCTTAAAGAGTTTATTATTTTCCCCTTTGCCAACTCTGTACATTAATGGCATTTATTGGGCACTTACTATGTCTGACACTGTTCCAAGCATTTTACTCATTTCATCTTCACAATTATCCTTTCTACAATCTTTGTTGATATGGAAATTGAACCACAGAGAAGTTAAATAACCTGTCCTCAAGAGTACCCAACTAGATAGAGACAGACTAAAATCCCTACATCATACATATTTATATTATTGTGCCTATCATGGTGAATTTACTTATATGATTGTTCTTATACTGGACTGTAAACTCCTTGAGGGTGAAGATTATATCATATTCGACTCTAAGTCCACAGTGCCTAGTATAAAGTAGGTAATAGATCGATGCATGCGGTTTTTGAATTGATTTTAAAATGACATTTCTGAAAGTTCAAGCGAAAAGCATTCAGAAACTAGTTTCCAAAATAAATATTCAAATATGCTATAAGAGTTCTGGAATAAAGCAAGGTATTATTTTAATCTAATAAAAAGGATGTTAAAAAGAGAAGTTATTGCAGACATGAGATTACAATTCTTATGGAAAAGAAATTGTCTTATTTTGCAATAATACTGCTTAATCACTGCAATAAATCAAAACCCAAAGGACCATTTGCTTAACTTTTTTTCTCTCACTAAATAAGAATTTTTGTTGCTTATCATTCAGGGCAGTGAAAAACCCTAAATTTACTTTGCTCAGGTGGAAAGAAGCAAATCACAGACCAGCACTACTAATTGTTTCCTTAAATCTGGTCAAGAAATGTATCCCATTAGGCAATTAAAATAAAATATAGTTGCCTGACTAAGCATTTAACAAAAGAATTTCTAAGGTTGTGTGGACCTGTATTCCATTAAGCAAATAATGAAAATTCTTTATATTAAGCAAAGAAAAATGAAAAGACATGAACAAAATAAAATAGATTAACACCATCCCATAAGAATGTAGACATCTATATTAAAACTTAATTAAAACATGCATGTTATATTAAAACACACATACATGCTTACAATTTTAGTAGTCATATTTTGTCTCCTTAGAATTGTAAAAATAAGTTATTCTAACACTAATGACTAATAACCCAACACCAAATCTACTGTACTAAGTGTGCACTCACAGTTACAGTCCTCTAAGCCATACTGAAGTGCAGTAATTAAAATCCACAGGGACAGTACCAGCACCAACAGTACACACCACATAGTACTTGTTAGAGTAATCTGCACCCCACCCAGCTTCAACACACAGTACACCACTGAAAGGTAAAGCTACTATTGGAAGACTTAAGAGTTTAGGCCACAGTGAACTTCGGCCACAGCAAACCCTACCCCCAGGCACATCTTACCATTTCTTCGTACACTCAACCATCAGCTCCTGGTAGGAGGCCACAAACTGGAACTTGGATGCATGTTTTCCCACACGCTGCAGTCTCTTCCAAACTGAAGCCATGATGATCAGTTCTGGGTTAGCAATACAGCAGCTTTAATAATGCAGAGGGTCCAAAGCAAAGGTGCTTTGCATGTATGTCTGTACTAAAAAACTCAACTACAACTTGAAATGATGTCTGGGGTCCATAAGTCTTCTCCCTGTTTCACAGGGTAAATCCCATCTAGATGAATGGCCCAGTCAAGAACAGTATGATACACATGACAGGATGAGTGAGAGGTGGTTCCCTCATGGAGACATCACCGTGCCACCTCAGGGGCGATATGACGTGTATTCTGGAGGACTGAAAATCAAAACAAAGACAAAAAGAGAAAGAATATATGAAGTACGAGAAGTGACTAACCACCCACGTTAAATAACACTGCCAAAGACCACCCCAGATCTCTGTATGTTTTTCAAACAATGAAACAAAACACCGAGCTCAAAAGCCAGTAACATCGAGGATGCAAGATACCAAGGAAGAAATTACAATTCGCACCGAAGACGTGGGGCAACACATCAGGTAATCAACATCAACAACAATCGAGAGAGGCGGTAAGTCGGGGCCCGACCTACCCCTCTTGGCATCACAGAAGGACGAGCAGAGCGGGAAAGTCTAGGGATGCTGCCTAATGTCCACCGCCAGTCAGAGGGAGGAGTGGAGTATTTTTAATAAACTTTGTTTTTCAGCCCATAATTAATAGCCTCGAGTCCTAGAATATGTGCTTAGAACAAATTAGGGAGCCGGGAGCAATGCTGTTGTTGTCGGAGGGGAGAAATGGATGGGGAACGAGGAGTGGAGGGAAATCTCAAGGCAGAGAGAGGGCAACGTCCCGGCACCAGGCCACTTGGGCCCCTTCACCTTCCCTACCAACAGGAGGCAAATGGAAACTCCAGCCTGGGCGTGAAGCAATGGCCAGCGGGGCAATGCGAGGTGCGGCGCCTCCTTCTCCCATCCTCGGAGGAACAGTCCGCGAGAGCCTCATCTCCTCATACACGAGCCCAAACCCCTGCCCCCCAGCGGAGGTAGTCGGTGGCTCGTGCGCGGTCCCTGTCATCCAGGCGATGCCAGGAGACCCCAGCCCGGTCCCCGAGTCCCGGCCCCGCAGCTCGTCACTCCCGCCCCCTCCTCACACCTCTAATCCCGCTGTCGGGCTGAGTCTGGCCCGGTTCCCTCCTCAGAGCCGCTCCTCCGTCGCCGCCGCAGCAGCAGCCGCCGCCGCCGCCACCGAGTCCTCCATCCCCGCCGGAGCCACATGGAACAGCCAAGCCAGCCACTGCGCTCGCGGGAGCCGGGATCTGCAGCCCCACAGGCGGACGGCGCCCCTCACGCCCGCCCCCTCCCTGACGGATCGCCTCGCGACCGTCCCCCACCCTTCCAAACCCTGCCAGAGCCGCAGCTCAGCGCCCAGCACCCCCTCCCCCGCCTTTCTCCTCCGCCACCATCATCATTACCTCCCCCGCCGCACCTCTCACACTAACCCTACCCACGGCGGCTCAAGCTCCGTCCGCCCCGCCGCCATTGGCCGGGGCCCACGCGTGCCCCGCCCAACTCGGCTGCCGGGGCTTAGAGTGACCGGGGCGCCTCATTGGCAGATCTGCCTGCCCATCACAAGGGCTCCACCCCCTCCAGCTCAGGAGGTGTTTTTTCCCTCAGCCGGAACGCTGCGCACTGTCTACCCTTTTTTAAAAAAATAGGAACCCGCTAAGGACGATCCCGCCCATTCCTCCGATTGGCTTGGAGAGGGACGCGATAGGCGGGAGGAGTAAGGAGTGTTTATGGTCAACTGGAAAGTGATTGCAGGAGTTAGCTGTCCGTCAAAGGCGCCGCTAGTACTGGGCGGGGCTTCTGGCTCCTGACAGGGATTGCAGAGCTTAGGGTTTTCTTCGCTGCAGCTGTGAGCAGTGCGGCTACTGTGGTTTTCTCTCCTGTTCTCTCATCTCCAGTAGGACCTGCGCGCACCCTCTCCTCCGCCCCTTGTAACTAGGGATTTTGCACACACAGCCTTTTTTTCACAAATTCCTCCTGGGATTTTCCTCTGACAAACTGAAGTAATGACGCTGCCAGGCCACCCGCCCAACATTCAGTCAGCTGGTCCTCAACGGGATGCAATAAGCTGAGCTAGACACAAAATGATTACAAGTGCAATTTTTTGTTCTGATTCTCCAACATTTCTTTGAATCTTGGTTTCTCCTTTTCTTTAGTGTCTTTTTCCCAGGGTAAGAACTGTGGATGTATGGGGGGGGAGGGGATGGCTACCATATAAAAAGGGTGGTTAAAGGCAAAGAAGAGAATGAGATAGCATAGAGTGTGAGGGTTGGGGTGCTTAACCTTGTTTAAAGAGCCAAGGACCCTTTTGAGAATATGGAAGCCACAGACACTTTCCCAAAGGGGAGAAAGTGTCCTATCACAACGCATAAAAATTTGCTTTCAGTTTTAGATAATTCACAAACCTCTGGTGTGGACAGAGAGGCCCAGGAATGAAATTTGGAGGGAATTCTAATATTTAAGGAATAAGCAGAGTAAAGTGAGAGAGAAAAAGGACTAAGAAGGAATGGTCAGAGAATTAGGAGAACACAACAAGCAATGAACACATCACTTGGAAAAAGAGAAGCTAACATATGAAGACAAGCAGAATGGGCCACAGAAACAAGGGTCATTCTCAATCTCACTAAGGTTGGAGAGCAGAAAGCATTGACAAAGTAGCCTGAAAGGTGTTAGGCTCTAGAAAAGGATTCTATGAGGGACAGAAAGGGAGGACAGTAGTGGGTAATAATTGAGCACATCTATAGGCATTGGGAACAAGATAAAGGAGAAAGACACTGAAGGATCAGGAGAAATGGGAAAACAGGCAAAAGGCTTGAATACAATTTCTAATTCAACATCCACCTTCAGTAAAGAAAGTTATCTAACAACCCTGCAAGAAAACAATGTACATCTTACAGAAGAAGGCATAGTTATCTCTTATTTTGCTACATCTTAATTCTAAAATATTAAGATAACCATAATCATATTGATTGTTATTTTGTGTATCTCTTAGAGTTCTCTGATGTTCTTCCTGAGTGGTTTACTAAGTCACTACAACCTACAGCCATTATGATCTCATATAGTAATATACTCTGCATCATTAATAGGCTTTAAGTGTGTAGGGTTGTTTTAATGGCTAATTTATAGAAATGGTCATAAATTATTTTCTTCCAAGAAGCAATCCACATGATGATCAGAAGGCTTTTGCACCCTATTTATTAGTATTTTTCATAAGTTCTCAAACTTTCTTACGTGGTCATTCTGATCTCTTTTCACTTTCCCTTACTCAAAAAAAAAAAAAAAAAAACACCCATAGGGAAAGATTTTTTTTTTTTGTAGAGAAAGTATCGCAAAGGCAATGAATATGTGTGTGTGTGTGTGTGTGTGTGTGTGTGTGTGTGTGTGTGTTGTCTCACTCCATCACCCAGGCTGGAGTGCAGTGGCTAGCTCACGGCCACCCCAGTGTCAACCTCCTGGGCTCCGGCGACCCTTCCACCTCAGCCTTTCAAGTAGCAAGTACTACAGGCGTGCACTACCACATCCGGCTAATTTTTTTTATTTTTATTGTAGAGACGAGATCTGGCCAAGTTGCCCGGGCTGGTCTCGAACCTGCGGGCTCAGGCAATCCATTCACCTGGGCCTCCCAAAGTGCTGGGATTACAGGCTGAGCCACGGAGCCCGGCTTTTTTTTTTTTTTTTTTTAATTGGAGTCTCATTCTGTCACCCCGGCTGGAGTGCAGAGGCCTCTCAAGGCTACTGCAGCCTCCATCTGCTGGGCTCCGGCGATCTTTCCACCTCAGCCTTCCAAGCAGCCAGTGCTACAGGCACACACTACCACGCCAGGCTAACTTTTTTATTTTTATTGTAGAGACTAGGTCTCACCAAGTTGCCCGGGCTGGTCTCAAACCCGTGGGCTCAGGCAATCCACTCGCCTGGGCCTCCCAAAATGCTGGGATTACAAAAGCAATGAATTTTAAACAATGAGTATTTTAAGAAAATAAAAGAAGCTAGGTGTGATGACTCATGCCTATAATCCCAGCTACCAGGGAGGGTCACTAGGGCTTAGGAGTTCCAGACCAAACCAGGCAACCTAACAAGAACCCCATCTCTTAAAATTTTTTCATTTTTGTTTTTAAAATAAGAGGAGTAGAATACCCAGGGAATCTTCATCAAGTTGTGAAAAATTTTAAGTGACAGTTTCTCTTTTGTGTGTGTCTGTGTGTGTATGTGTGTGTGTGTGTCAGAGTCTCACTCTGTTGCCTAGGCTAGAGTGCAGTGGCATGCTCACGGCCACCCCAGCGTCAACCTGCTGGGCTCAGGCGATCCTACCCCGTCAACCTTGCAAGTAGCCGGAACTACAGGTGAGCGCTACCATGCCTGGCTAATTTTTTGATATATTGTAAAGACAAGGTCTCACCAAGTTGCCCAGGCTGGTCTCGAATCCCTGGGTTCAGCCAAAGTGCTGGGATTACAGGCTTGAGCCACCGCGCCCGGTCTAAGAGAGAGTTTCTTATAAGGCATCTCTTCTTTTTAGGTGAAGATTTGCCTTGGGTGTAAACCCCCCTTTTTCATTTAAGACACCAAGGTAGCTAAGAGACCAAGGTTAGAACTGTTTACTGAATGAGTGAAGGAATTAAGAGCAGATCTTGACATTGTTCTGCTGCTCAGCTCGAGTTCATAGAGTGTCTCCTGGAGGCCCCACAAAGCAGTTACTTCTTCCTCCTATAATATTTTTTTAAACAACCTGTCTACTAACTAAATTCATTGAAGAAGTATATTAAATATAGAATATTTTATGATCTTTTGGTTTGCTTAGCTGATAATTCCTGAATACCAACTGAGTACTGATCATAACAAATACTGTTCAATAATATCAAATACTATAAAATAGTTATACCTACCTTTCTGGGACATTGAAAGGATAGAAGATGTGTACATAAAGTAACTAACACAGAGTAAACAATCAAATGATAACGAATAGTGTATGCTATTGAGTTTGGTAGCAAACAAAAACAGGCAAGAAGAGATCAAAACAGACCTTCAAGAATACTTGGGCAATACTAAGTACCAAACATCACCACCTCAAAGATTAAAGACTCATAAACAATAAACTTTCATCTCCCATTAACGCAGTTGGTACTAAGAGTGGACCAGCAATAATTTGGATAGCCTCAGGGTTTTAAAATAATTACTAAGAATTCACTTACCCTCAAACCTCATACTCTTCATGTTACATATTAGATGGGATTTTTTTGGCATGCTGGTAGTTACTTGTTTCTCAAGGCCTCATTTCTCATATCTACCAGCTTGTAACTCCTGACCCTCCTGCTTCCAGGATTGCCTACTGGGTTTCTGCCCCTTTCTAATCTGCTGTTTACCGAGGTCTTGACTTATCTTTTTTTTTCTTTCCTAGGGTTAATCTGCATGTAATAGACCTATGAACGCAAATGACTTTAATTGCCCTGTTCATTGAACCCAGGTTGTTGACTGCAAAATTTTATAGAAGTCCTATTTAATAGAAGATTCAACATTTAAAATATTTTCTATTTTGCCTTTAAATATCACCAAACTTAAAATGAAGATAGAATACAAAGAAATGAGTGGAAAATCCCATCTAAAAACTTTAAATCTTCTCTGCCATGACAGTTTTGAAAAAGGACAGAAATTATTTTGAAGCAGCTTTTCTAATCACAGCTTTCAGAAACTCCCAAAATGGAGATTCTCGTCTATGAAATGCAACCATTGGCTTGAATTATTATTATCTTTCCTGGTGATAAAATTCTTATCTTTGGGGTTTACAGTTTTTGCAGTAAAAATTGTCAGAGGCATTATTGCAGGATTTAACTACTGATGGAATTTATCTCTCCCTTAGTCCTAGTAATAAGATTTACTCTCAGTAATAGCACTGCAGGCTTTGCATTGTTTTTTTCCAGTTATCATAGCAGTTATGCTATACACAACAATATTACTGCAATTTTTAACTGCTAATGAAAATGTTTTAAACCCATAGCAAACAAATTTACCCCCAACAATCCCACAGCAATTTTTATATCCTTAAAAACTCATTATGACAGGCTAATACTTTTAACATTTTAACCAATGGTTTGCATACTCGTTTTTCCAAGTATTTCCCTTTCTCCTATGACTTTTCTCCTTCCGTATGCCACCCCAAGACATCCTTAGCATCACAACTATCCTCATTTTATCTAGTCTTTGCTCATTGTTTCAGAAAAGGAATATACAGAAGGTAGACAAACAGGGAATTTTTTCTTGGTATTTGAGTTTAAAAAACTTTTCTTGGGGAGTAATGAAGTAAAATCCAATTAGAGACCTATGCTGCTCAATAAAACAATTTCTAGCCACGTGTGACTATTGCACTCTTGAAATGCGGGTAGTCCATATTGAGTGTGCTATTAAGTATAAAATACACTGATTTAAAACTTAGTATGTAAAAAATAAATATATCTTACTAATAATTTTTATATTTATTACATGTTCAGATGATATATTGGGTTAAATAAAAGACAATAAAGTTAATTTTACCTGTCTTTTTACTTTTTATAATGTGGCTACAGGAAAAATACAAATAATCTCATATAAGTTTCACATTATATTCCTATTGGACAGTGCCTTTGTAGACAATAGTAAAACTTCCTTTCTCAAAGATGAGAATCAGATTTCCTGGTCTGGAAAGGGAAGAAGAAAGTTGGGGGAGATGTAATGAGAGCCTAGATGCTAATCGATTCCTGCGAATAAGACCTATTGTCATTCTATTCTGGCACAAGCTTTGGAAAAGGGCAACTGAAATGGCAGGATCTATCTATGGGATCTGAAAATTAAGATTAGAGATAATTTTTCCTTATCTGAGTCCTGGGGAGATGGCTAGACTGTTAAGAAAAAGTTTGGTTGGGTATCTAGGACAGCCAAGACTTTAGAGTGGTTCGGTCCAATAGAACTTTCTGTGATAAATAAAATGTTCTATACCTGACTGTCCAATAGAGTAGCTACTAACCACCTGGGGGTCTATTGGACACTTGAATTGCGACTAGTGTAGCTAAAGAAGTTTTAACATTATTTAATTTTCATTAATTTAAATAGCCACATATGTCTGGTAGCTACTATAAGGAACAGTTCAAACCTACATACTACCATGGAGGTTCTGGAAGCCCAACATAATTTCCAGACACCCCCAAAAGGTACAGAGGCTGCGGGGAGCCATCAGACCTAAAACGGCCTTGCTGATGGATTAAAATCAACCCAGCAGCAATCTCTGGGGCTAGCTGCTCTTGAGAAAAAATTCATATTACAAATCTCAGAAAAGCCAGCATGGTAGACAAGGTCCCCTTCCCCTGACATCCTGATACTATGTAAGCCCCCTCAATTAAGATGCAGTTCCTGCTAAATTCACTATGATTAAGTGTTTGCCACTCCTTGTAAAATCAGAGCTTGAAATAGAAATTGGATTGAGTAATGGAAAAATAAAACTGTGTTTCTTGCAAACCTGAATTGTTTTAGGTTGAGATTTATACCTGCTATATAACCTTAAATAACTCTAATAAAATAATTTAAAACATGTTTATTGTTTTAAAAGGTTGCCTTTGTTTTTTCTATCATTATAGGATCCAAGTTCTTTGGTTGACATGAAAACTTAGAAAAGCAGGATCTTTTGGGCAACCCTGTTGGGACCCCTCCCACCGCTAGGAGCTTTTCTATCTCTAATAAATTCCTACTTACTAAAAAGAAAAGAAAGAAAATCATCTTCCAATTAAAAACTATATTCTTTTGTAAAATTATTTCTGTTCCAGTTACCCATGAAGGAATCTTTGAAGTTAGTCCTAATAAAGCTTTGCACATTGAACCTGAAATGGCACTAATTCTAGGACCTCAGTTGTGTACTAAAAACCCAATTTTGTCCAGCTTTGAAGCATCTAGATAAAGGCCAACCTGGGCCTGTTTTGTAGAGGCAGAGGAACATTTTTAATTGCAGGTAAAGACAGAAACAGGTCTACAGATACCATCCACTATGTGATTCAGCAGGACTGACTCCAGTTGTTAATGTGGCACAACATATTGAATAACTAGAAGTCTTTAGAAATATATCACAGGCAATGAGATATTCAAAATGTGAACACTCAAAGTGTTAACATATAGCACAGTCATTAATCAGTTAGAATGAATGACAGACAATCCATTGTTTGAGTTGTCCCGTGTGTACTAACTAAATATCTAGCTCTGACTTAACGGGTCTGTACCATCCTCTCAGTCTAACCCTTCGAATTACTCAAAATAATCTCATGATGGTGAAGTACCAATTCACAAATGTGTATGCCAAGGTAAAGGCAACTATCAGAGATAACTTACACATTGCAAATAAGTGAATCATTACTGGGATTATTGCAGCAAAGATCTGAGTTGGAATTAGGAGCCCTTTCTGAGAAAGTCTTTGCCAAATTCAATAAATTCATCTCATATAATATCTGTAAGGATTTTTGACCAAGGCTTCTTGATCATTTCCCATGAAATGTTAAGAGCCTTTGACTGAATATAAGGGGTAGACTGACCTTTGCTTCATTTCTTTATTTCTTCTATATGATTCATTATTTTCAATAATTGGAATAAATTCCAGGTAACCAGATACAGCATCCAGCCAGTGTTTTTCTCTGAATAATTCCTGGATGACTATGTTTAGTGTGAACAAGATAATATAATTAATATCCCCTAAAATAATAAGGCTAGACAGGAAAGGCAAAGAAAAATCTGCAGGAATTCACAGTGCCCCCTGTATGGTGTTAAATCAAAGCATTTCCATTCCATACAGTGCAAAGAACAGCAGTAAGCTGAAATCAAGCAGAACCCCACTTACCATGGCACTGGGCATGAGCCAAAGGAAAGCAGCCCTGATGCCGAAGCTTGTCCCAAATGAGCAGAGCTGGAAAATAAATCCAACTTTCAGAGGGCAGGATTAAACTCATGCACAGTTTGGGCAATCATCTGGGCAGGGCAAGATGGGGAAAAATTCCAGGGCAAGGGCAATAACGTGGGAGCCAGAGAGAGTTGCATTATTATTCCAGATCTCTCTTTTCACAGCAAGTCACCCAATTAGTGCCTGAGTTTACGATGAGTAGAAACATAGCCTGGAAAGCAAAGAGGACTTCATGAGAGCTACTGGATATTTCCTCATATTCTGTCACAACTTTTGAATGTCATTTTAAAATATTCCCAACAATGCATCATTTGTCTCTTTCTCCAAGAAAAGAAATTCAACTGTTGAGCAACAGTCAAGTTTTTGTGCCATAGTTGTCTTCTAAAAAACTCTGGTATCTTTAAAATTTTTTAAATTATGATATTTTATCCCAGAAATGGTTTAGTTTATTTTAGATATTGAATACAGTACCAAGCTATGTCTATTAAGAAAGCGCCTTGAAATAATTGTCTAGTACTATCAATGTCCCATTTCTCACTTCAAAGTTGTGTGGTCACCTTTCTCTTGATAATCAACATACTTCAGTGTAGAAAAGAAGAGCGTTGTGCTTGTAACTCTTTCATCTAATATATGCTAGAGAGTATGTATGTTGAGAGATCATCGCTTGTTCATGTTTGAAATCATAGCTTATTCATATTTGAAATATTCACTTTTTCCTTGAACAATGAAAGCAAGAATAGGAGGCTTATTCTTGACTGCTCAATTACTTTTATTCTTGTAATGATAAACTTCCCAGCTATTCACAGAACTACCTTGTGCCAATCAGTTTGTTTGCAATGTGTCTTGTCCTGCTTACATCACAAATTACAAAATGATAATTACCAAAATCCTGCAGTCAGTTGCCAGTAATAAACAGAACAACTTGTTGGGTACTTCTCTCTCATACATGTTGTGCTACAATGTGAAACTGCTGTACTGCATACATTATAGTAACTGCTATGTATTATTGTATGCTATGGATATTTGCCGTGCCAAGAATGTTATTTAATCAAACAATTTTGCCAGTAGTTAATTCTGCCTTCTCTTATTAATTTCCCTTAATATCTTATTAATTTTCTGTAATTTTTCAAGATTTAAGGCAAAAAGGTAACTTGTACTTAGTTTTACTACAATGAGTATAACTTTGAGTGATAGTTTTGCCATTTTGATTTTCTTTAATAATATTTTTAGGAAAATTCCGTTTATTTATAGCAAATATTTACTGAATAATTACTAAGCTCAGCACGGTGACTTGCACCTGCAATCCTGCATTTTGGTAGGCCAAGGCAAGAGAATTGCTCGAGCCCAGGAGTTTGAGACCGGTCTGTACAACAGAGTGAGACCTTGTCCCTACAAAACATAAAACAAATTAGCTGAGTGTGGTGGCATGTGCCTGTAGTCCCAGCTACTTGGAAGGCTGAGGCAGAAGGATAACCGAGCCCAGGATGTCAAGGCTGCAGTGACCTGTGATCATGCCACTGCACTCCAGACTAGGTGACAGAGTGAGAAACCAACTGAAAGGAAAAAAAAGACAAAATCCCTGGCCTCCTGGAGCTCATCTTTTTTATCAATTAGAAACCATCGTTTAGCATATGCTTTAGAAAAATCTCAATTTTTTTTTTTTTTTTTTTTAAAGAAATGGGATCTCACTCTATCACCTAGGCTGGAAGTGCAATGGCAGGATCATTACTCACTGCAGCCTCAAACTTCTGGACCTAAGTGATCCTCCTACCTCAGCCTTTCAAGTAGCTAAGATTACAGGTGCACACCTCCAAACCAGGCTAATTTTTTAAAAAATGTTTTTAGAAATGGGAATGTCACTATGTTACCTAGGCTGGTCTCAAACTCCCGGCATCCAGCAATCCTCCAGCCTCAGCCTCCCTAATAGCTGGAATTAGAGAAAATCTCAGTTGATAAGAGGTGATTGTGCTTTGTTTAATAGTGACACAAAACCTGAGAAAAGTGTTATAAAAGACAATGTACTGGGGATTAGCATTAATAGGTCACCCACTCAATAAAATTGAATTTTCAGATATGTATTACTGTATTTATGTTTCTTTTTTTGTGTGGCTGTTTGTGTAAAGTCACATATAGACTCGTCACAGTGCATATATCAAAATCTATAATCTATATTTTCACTGGAGTCCAATTTACAATTTATGTTTTTGTTTGTTTGTTTGTTTGTTTTTGAGTTGGAGTCTCACTCTGTCACCCAGACTGGAGTGCAGTGGCCGCTCCTGGCCACCGCAGCCACGACCTGCTGGGCTCCAGTGATCCTTCCGCCTCAGCCTTCCAAGTAGCTGGAACTACAGGCGTGCACTATCATGCCCAGCTGATTTTTTGATTTATTGTAGAGATGAGGTCTCGCCAAGTTGCCCAGGCGGGTCTCGAACCAGCAGGCTCAGGCAGTCCACTCACCTCAGCCTCCCAAGGCACAGGATTACAGGTTGAGCCACCAAGCCCGGCTACAATTTATGTTTTTAAAATTTGAATTGTATTTATATTACTATTTTATCATTATTTTATGCTTTATTTAACACTTCAGAGACATCGATCCTTTTTCAGTTATGCTAGGCAACATTATTGTAACTACAAAATGCAAAATTAACACATGCCAAAATTGAAATTATATTGTCTGAGATGATTTGCAACCTGTTAAAATGATAGCCAAAACAACATGATCAACACATACCCTGGAGCTCGTATGCAACTTTTAAGAGTGCAATGGCTATTAAGAATCTGACAGTGTTTTAAGAAACATATACCCATCGTATTTAATTTCCATTTTGGCCCCTTAAAACAATTATCAAAAACTTTTTAAAAGACCTGTTCTAACTACCTTTTACTCAGAAATATTTTAGCTTTCTTCCCAGATACTCTTAGAGGTAAAATAATTTTAAAAATTTTAAATCCTGGCCAGGCACAGTGGCTCAAGCCTGTAATCCCTGCACTTTGGGAGGCTGAGGCAAGAGGATTGCCTGAGTCCTTGGGTTAGAGACCAGCCTAGGTAACTTGATGAGACCTCATCTCTACAATAAATAATAATAATAATAATAATTAGCTGGGCGTGGTGGCACGCGCCTGTAGTTCCAACCACTTGGAAAGCTGAGGTGGAAGGATCGCCTGAGCCCGACAGGTCAAGGTTGCAGTGACCATGAGCATGCCAGTGCACTCTAGCCTGGGTGACAGAATGAGACTCTGACTCAAAAAAAAAAAGTTTTAAATTCTGTATGAACTATAGGATTTTTAAAATGTAAATATATATAAGAATAAAAACTCAAAGAGAATACACAATAACTTTATTAGTGTAAAAATGATAAGTAATACTGTTTTTTAAATTCTCCCTTTTTTACATTAAAAAATCATCATTTTTTAATTAATGTTGTATAATTGTTTTGTTGTATGATTGTAGTTTTAGATTGTAGATACTGTATAAGTCATTATTATGTACTCTTTAAAATATTCTCTTACCATTTTAAAGCTTTCCATCTATAATTTCTGATTATAAATCATATCTAATTGATAAAAATGAAAACTCTCCGCCAAATAAATCCATTCCTGGTATATCTAATGTGTTCTGATTCCGGATCTATTCTGTCCATTGACACACTCCAGTCAGGAGATTGAATGAAGAATCTTCTTTCATAGTTTTATTCCTAGAAATATCTTCTATATTTTATAGCATAAAACGAAGGATGAGTTTTCATTGACATTTTTATGTGTTTGAATTGCCTAAGACCATGAATTTCACGGTTCTGCTGGACAATTTCCTTATCATCCTCTATATCTGGCTCATGTTTGGCTCCCCCCTTATTTTCATGTCCTATGTGGGAGATTCTATTCTCTGTTTCGGTGTCAAGTCAGGTGGCTCAAATAAGCAAATATTTATAAAGCACTAGCTATGTGCAAAAAGATGTTGAATTTTTTTAAATGTATAAGCTATGATTTAAGACCTTAAGAAATCTAAACTTACTTAGGAGAAAAGTTATAGATCATAAAAATGTAAACTACAACAAATGTAGTATCTTATAAGTTATTCAACTAGCAGTCTAAGACAAAAAAAAGATATAAGAAATGCATTATTGGCTGGCACGGTGGCTCATGCCTATAATCCCTGTACTTTGGGAGGCCATGGTAAGAGGATTCATTGCCTGAGCCCATGGGTTCGAGCCCAGCCTGGGCAACTTGGTGAGACCTCATCTCTACAATAAATCAAAAAATTAGCCAGACATGGTGGCATGTGCCTGTAGTTCCAGCTACTTGGAAGGCTGAGGCAGAAGGATCACGAGCCCAGCAGGTCAAGGCTACAGTGACTGTGAGCATGCCACTGCACTACTTTTTATGAGTGAGACTCTGACTCAAAAAAAAAAAAAAAGAAAGAAAGAAATGCATTACTGCCTCTTATAGTTCTGAAGAGACTCAAGCCAGTTATGGTGAAGCACAACAGAATACCAAATGTGCTGAACTGAGTGAGCTTGATTGGTGTTGCTGCTCCACCATTTACTAGTTGTGCCATTTCTAGAAATGCGCATGGATAGAGGGGAAAAAGGACACACAAATGTGTGTGTGTGTATGACATGTCACGCATTTGTGTATATAGAGATATTCACACATATGTGATATATGTCATATATACACACATATATATTTCAAATCAAGTCAAACAGACACAATTCTGGAACTATTGGTAAAATTAATAGGGCAGAGAAGTTCTTTCCTCTGGGATTGTTAGTTACAAAGGTAGATATTTTGCTGCAGGAACCTCCACTGGAGCAAGTCTACCTAAGAAAGAGGCCAAAACTGAGGAAGCCAGGAAATGAAGTAGAGACAGAGTTGTTTCATTTGCCTCATCTGTAAAATGGGAAATGGGAAAATGATAGTTGGCTACTGGAGGTGAGGGGCTAGAAGAAATAAGCTCTTAAGATTCCTTTCAGCTCCAATTCTGTGATTTTTAAAATGTCTGCCTTTAATACAACAATATATGTGTGAAATTTGAAAAGTTACTAGGAGTTTGTCCACAGTTGTTTCTATTATAATAATCTAGTTATTGCTCTCTTAAGAAGGGTTATTTTTTCCCCATTTGGGACTATTTCTGATGATTATTGTCTACCTTTAGTTTTCTGCTTGGCCAAAAACTGAACACATATAGTCACAATTCCCATAGTAAACATGAAGGCAGAATGGTATCTGTTAGGAACATATAAGATATTGTTCCTAAATGTATCAATTTCTAATTCAATTGTTTATACCTATCTCTAAAAAGGAGAGTAATTATAAGTCAATATGAAAAGCACTAATTGCCGGGTACAGTGGCTCACACTTGTAATTCCAGCACTTCAGGAGGCGGAGGAGAGATGATTGCCTGAGCCCAGGCATTGGAGACCAGCCTGGGCAATTTGGTGAGGCTTCGTCACTATAATAAATTAAAAACTTAGTAGGGCATGGTGGCCCATGCCTGTAGTTCCAGCTACTTGAAAGACTGAAGCAGAAAGATTGCCTGAGCCCAGCCCGAGGTTGCTGTGGCTGTGAGCATGCCACTGCACTCTAGCCTGGGTGGCAGAGTGAGACTCTGACCCAAAATAAAAAATAAAATAAAATGATAAAAATAAAAAGCACTAATAGAACATATTGTTCTTTTTTACAGCATATTGTTTATAACTTCAATGGCACTTCAGCCAAAGAATTCAAGCTTTTCCGGTGGGAATGCTGAGGTTGTTTGAACCCTCATCCATGATTTGCTATAATTTCTTTAATGTTCTCTGAAGATTAAGAGTACAGAAACAACCATATACAAAAAGTATCACAAATGTATCATTAACCTAAACGTTAATAGCAAAAACTATAAAAGTCTTAGAAGAAAATGGTAATACATTTTTATACTTTGAACTTGACAATGGTTTTTAGATGTGGTAACAAAAGCATGAGCAACAACAACAAAAAATAGATAAAATGGATTTCATAAAAACGTATGAATCTCATACCTCAAAGACACCATCAAGAAAGTGAAGAAAGGCCAGGCGCGGTGGCTCAAGCCAGTAATCCCAGCACTATGGGAAGCTGAGGCAAGAGGATTACCTGAGCCCAGGTGTTCGAGACCAGCATGGGCAACTTGGCGAGACCTCATTTCTACAATAAATCAAAAAATTAGGTGGGTGTGGTGGCACTTGCCTGTAGTTCCAGCTACTTGGAGGACTGAGGGGGAGGGATTGCCTAAGCTCAGCAGGTCGAGGCTGCGGAGCTGTGAGTGTGCCACTGCGGTCCAGCTTGGGCGACAGTGACCTCCAACTCAGGAAAAAAAAAAATGAAAGAATGTAAAGAAAGACAAATGTTGCACATTCTCACTTATATGTGGGCATTAAAGGAAACTGATCTCAAGGAAACTGATCTCAAGAATAGAATAGTGATTACCAGAGGCTGATATTAGGGAAGGGACGATGAAGAGAGGTTGGTTAATGGGTACAAAAATACAGGTAGAGAAAAGGAATAAATTCAGCATTTGATAGCACAGTAAGGTGACTATACTTAACAAAAAATGTATAGTATATTTCAAAATAGCAAGAAGAGAAAATTTGGAATATTCCCAACACAAAGAAATAACAAATGTTTGAGGTGATAGATATCCTAATTATCCTTATTTGCCCATTGCACATTGTACGCATGTACCAAAACCACAAGCACCCCATAAATATGTACAACCATTATATATTAATTTTTAAAAGAAAGTAAAAAAAAAAAACAGATGGGAGAAAATATTTGCAAACCATGTATCTGATAAGGAACTTGTATCTAGAATATGTGAAGAACGATTATAGCTCAACAATAGAAAAACAATCCAATTTACAATTTGGCAAGTAATTTAGATAGACATTTCTCCAAAGAATATATGTAAATGACCAAAAAGCATATGAAAATATATTCAGCATAATTTGAAATCAGATAAATGGAAATAAAAACCACAAGAAAATACTTCATATACACTTGGCTTAAAATCAAGGACAGACAATAGCAAGTGTTGATAAGATGTAACAAAATTGGAGTCCTCATACATTGCTGGCAGGACTGGAATAAGGAACAATCACTTTGGGAAACAGTTTGGCAGTTCCTCAAAATAATAAACATAGAGTAACCATATGACTCAGCAATTACACTCCTAGGTAAATACCTAAGAAAAATGGAAGCATATGTCCACACAAACATTTGTACGTAAGTGTTCATAACAGCATTATTCTTAATAGTTAAAAAGTGAAAACAACCCACATTCCATCAGCTGATTAATGATAAGCAAAATGTAACAAATTCATACAGTGAAATTTTATTTTATTTTATTTTTTGAGTTGGAGTCTCACTCTGTCACTCAGACTGGAGTGCAGCGGCACACTCATGGCTACAGCAGCATCCTTGGCCTTCTGTCTTACTTAGCCTTTCAAGTAGCCTGAACTACAGGTGCGTGCCACCACACTTGGTTAATTTTTTGATTTATTGTGGTGACAAGGTCTTGTCAAGTTGCCCATGCTGGTCTCAAAGCCCTGGGCTCAGGCAATCATCTCCCCTCTGCCTTCCAAAGTGCTGAGATTACATGTGTGAGCTACCATGCCCGGCCACAATGGAATGTTATTTCGCAATAAAATTGTGTTGAGTATTGATTCCTACTACAACATGGATAAACCTTGAAAACATTATGCTAACTAAAAAAGCTAGTCACAAAAGACCATATACCGTATGATTCCTTTACTATGAAATGTCCATAATAGACAAATCCATAGAGACAGAAAGTAAATTAGTGGTCAGCAGGAAGGAGGAAAATGGGAGAGAGACTGCTAGCGAGTAGGGGGTTTCTTTTAGATGTGATGAATATATAATCTAAAATTAAATAGTGATGATGGTTGCACAACTCTTTGACTATATTAAAAAGTACTGAATTGTAAAATTTAAATGGGTGACATTTATACGTATTTGATTTATATCTCAATAAAGCTACTATTAAGAAAAATAAAGGAATACAGAAGCAGACCACTGATCAAAGGCACTTACCAGTAAATGTCACAAGACAACTGAAGGTGGTGGAGCTCAGCAAAACATAATATTATAACACAGAAATTTAAAATGTGAATGCTCTCTACACTTACAGTTAGGAGATGTGGGTTCTAATTTTCCCTAGACGCCAACCTGCAGTCTAAGACAAGCCACTTAGGTTTAACACTTTTCTGTTCACTCATCTGTAAAATTAATGCAGTAAATTAGAGGATTTCCAATTGAAGGGAGCATTTAGGAGGTCTGGAGGAGTTCCAAGGCAAATGCTGTTAGTTGCCTCTCAATACCCATTCTCCTTTTCTTCTCAAACAATAAGAAACCCAACAGCTAGCTGAGCATTTTCCACTCAGCTAAAGACCTGCCAGCCTCCTTTGCAGCTAGATGTGGCCATGTGTGTAAGTTTGACTAAGTCTTGGGTGTAACTTCCAAGAAGTCTCCTCAAAGGGAGGGAGTGTGCCTTTCTGTGTTCCTCATTCTTGTTGATGAGATATAGATGGGTTGGCTAGAGCTCTAGCATGGTCTATCTTAGATCAGGAGGATGAGAGATGGCAAAGTAGCAAGCTGGAAGCAGCCTAGGTCCCTCAAAATTTGTAGAGCATCTACACTTGCCCTGAACTGCCTATCACCAGACTTCTTTTATATGAGACAGAAATAATCACATAAGCCATAGTTATTTTGGTGTTTGTTTTTTATCTGTCACATATAAAGGTACTTAATCCCAACTAACTCACTTGGTTTATAAAAAATAAAGAGAAAAGGGCACTTTAAATTGACCTGGAAAAGAAGAGTTTACTCTTTTTAAAAAGTTAAAATCCTCTTTCTAGACAGAACAACTTTCTTAATTAACCTGAGAGCCTATAAGAGTTCTTGATTTGCTTTTCTAAAAGTTTGCCAACAATGACAAATATCTAGAACTATGCAAGTGCATTTGTAATCATTGCACCTGCTTCCTCTCTTGGCATTTTCATATCAGCTGAGATCAGTTACAAAATTCTAAACACCGCAGGTTTCAAATTTGATTAGCGTGTGGAGAAAAGGTAGGATCTTCTCAATACTCATACCAGGACCCTTCATGAAGCAAAGCTAGAATAGTCATTCCAAAACTTTCATCCAGTCCTGTATCACTCCTCTACAAACAAGGGGGATCAATGCAAACTTTCCAGTTTGCGGAGAAGTTGGAAAAAATGGTCCCATTTTGGTTTGTCCATTTCTGAAGTGTGTGGCTTCTTATACTCTCTCTGTGTTTAGCCTGGGTGGGAGGAAAGGCAAAATGATAAATGAAAGTTAAACACCACATTTTCTCACTCATATGTGAAAGGTAAAAATAAAAAATAAGCTGATTTCATAGAAACAAAAAGTAGAACAGATGATATTAGAGGCTGGAAAGTGTAAGGGAAAGTATGGGATAGGGAAAGATTTGTTAAAGGATACAAAATTACAGCTAGATAGAAGGAATAAGTTATAGCATTATATATTTGAAACAATATATAGTTTCAAATAGATGGAAGGAAGATATTGAATGCTCCCAACACAAATAAATGAAAAAATGAGAAATGTTTGACATGATGGATATGCTAATTACCCTGATCTGATTGCTATACATTATATGTATTGAAATGTCACTATGTACCCCATAAATATGTACAATTATCACTCGTCAATTTAAAACACATCTTAAGGGAAAAGAAATGTCTGACACATAGAAGGTACTCAATAAAGACTGAGTTCCTTCCTCTCTGTCCCTTCTGAGGGGAATATATAGTATATAACACTGCTGATTAACAAAGTGGAGGGGAGTAAATGGTGTCAATTACTTGTGTTATCTGAAATATTCAATTTATACATCCAATATTAAGTTATGTTCTTCAGTAATTCTTCCCCAAACTAAAAATTAGAGCCTGAAAGAAATAATTCCTTTTTTAAAAAAAAGTCTACTACTTGATATATCACCTCACTGCTTTTGTAAGCGCCAGTTTCCAATGCGAAAGAAGGCTAAGGAACCTTTCCCATTATCTACTTTTCTAAGTAAGCTCCTCTCTTCTTTCAAAAGTAGATACATTGAATATTCAGTGTACTTATTCACTATGGCGAAGAAGTCATCTATCAGCTCATTTCATTTGAAAACATCAGCAGTAACTACTTTGGGACTGACTCACTCTTGCTATCTCTCCTTGAATCTATTCAGCCTCTTTCTATATAAGGACTCACAAACTCTTGTCTCCTTGATCTTTTCATAGCTGGTCTGTGCAGATTCTTTAGCAGTATCTTTAAAGGAATATATTTTTTCTTTGTATTGGAATCCTTACAAACCATTCCATAGAAGATGGCTGTCCTCCTGTATTTAGTTGAGCAAATCAATCCATAAAAAAAAAAAAAAAATTGGGAGAGTTCACTGAGAAACTAATATGCCATATCACAAATGCATTTTTTATTAAACTTAGATAGAAATACTTGGAAAATTAGGCAAATAATAAGTGACTACTTGGACTACTTTTACACAGGGGGGAAATCCATACATTATAGCCAATCCATAATTATCTGAGACCCTCAGGACTTCTGTTAGTACAACTAGGATTTTTCTACATCCCTTTGTACCACTAGAAGATCACACACAAGAGAACAGGGGGAGATGAGCTAAAAGCAAAACAATTTCTACACTTTATTATTTTCAATCTTTGAAACAAAGAAGATTTTTCACCTTTCCCCATTAACAGGAGGATTATCTTGGGTTTGAAGAAGAAGGAAGGCAATATTTAAAGAAACATTTTACTATATTTGACTATGTAAAGGGGACATGATCACAGAAAGATAGTGTTTAGACCTAGAAGGGACCTTAGAAAATATTTAATTCAGTTCCTTGGTTTAACAATAAAGAAAAAGAGAACCAGAGGGAATTTGTGTCTGCTTTAGGTCAAAACAGCTAGAAGGCAGAAGGTAGAATGGAGTGGTGGAAAGAGAGTGAAATTTTGGGTTGATGGCATGGATTTGAATACAGCTCTTCAGTTGCTTGTTGAATGGTTCCTTCGTGTAAAAAGTGGGGATAATAGAACTTTTCTTCTAGAGTTGTAAGGAGTAGATGGTATAACTATGTAAAGTGCCTAGAACAGCTGCTAGTACAGACAAATATTATGAAGGAACCCAAACCAGGGTGTTTTGATTCCAACTCTTGTACACTGCACTCTACTATTAATATAGCTGGCCAAAAGGATTCAAGCATTGTTTTTAAAACGTGAGATTCCAAATGAAATAAATCATTAAATCAATGTTTTTTAAAATATTTACTAGTAATTAATGCAAGCTATACCCAGTCCTTTTTAGATGAAATAAAATGTTCTACTTTTCTCAGTGATTTTAGCTGTTTTCAGGTACACATAGCTCAATACAAAGAGATGACACAAGGGACTTTTTATCTGCATTGCAGAGAGCAACGTGATAATTTGCATTGGAACTTGCTGTTAGCTCCATATGGCATTGTATTCATCATTTAGTGGGTTCAGTGCCCTATCTTTAGAGCTTCAATGATCAGAGTAGAAATTGCCCACTTATTTATGCTTGGCTGGACTGAAAATATAGCAGAAGAAGAAGTGTAGGAAAGCACCACTCCTTACAAGACTTGGCCATGGAGTTAGGAGTAAAGACTGATACTTGTGCAGGAATAGCTGCCTAAGTCTAAAGAGTAGGCAAAATGCAAATAACATGAGGTGTATTATTTATGGGTTGCAATCATGCATGTTATTCTTGTCTGTCCCACAAAAGACTTGACTGTGGTTAAACGTAGAGCTGTCTTTCTTTTGTTCAGCACAAGGCCTCACTCACACTGAGCAAGTGGGCATTTCCAATGACATGTGATCACTTGGTTTGTATGAGCAACAGGAGAAGTTGCTCTCAAAAGTCAAATTAGGAATTAGCCCACCCCTTCCCATGTCCCTCTATCAGAGAAGGGGAATGGAGAGAAGTACTGTTTCTTCTGTCCCTATTGAGAGTAAAGTGACAAAGGATTTTCTCTCCCATTGGAAAGTCAAAAAATCGGTTCCTTTATACAAAATGAATTTGATTTTTCTCCAATTCATTGCTTCAAAAGATTATATAAATCTTTCAAGCTGGAAGAATCTGGTCTTTCATACTTCAGTCATTATGATGATCTCAGTGATGAGAAAAAGGGAATTCTGAAGACTACCCTTCCTCCCTCCAACCCCCAGTTATTATATTAAGCATATATTTAGCCCTAGAATTCTAACACTGGAGCAAAAGGTGCAGCCACTTATAAGCTCTGGACTATTAAGACAGATTGTGGACTGATATAGATTGAATTGTGTCTCCCCCGCCCAAATTCATATACTGAAGTCCTAATAATTCCCAGTACCTCATAACATGGTCTTATTTGGAAATAGGGGTGTTGCAGATGTAACTAGTTAAGATGAGGCCATTAGGTGGGCCTCAATACAATATAACTGGTATCTTTATAAAAAGGGGAAATTTGGACACAGGCATCCACAGGGAGAGCACAATGTTAAGATGAAGGCACAGATTGGGATGATGTTTCTACAAGCCAAGTAACATTAATAATTGCTATTCAAACCACCAGAAGCCAGGGGAGAGGCATGAAACAGATTCTCTCTCATAGTCCTCAGAAGGAATCAACAATGCCGACATCTCAATCCCAGACGTCTAACTTCCAGAACTGTGAGACAATAAATTTTACTGTGTAAGCCACTCAGTTTGTGGTACATTATGAAAGTTCTTGCAAACTAATATGTGGACTTTCCCTGCACCCCCACCCCCGAGGCCACTCCCCTCCCCCCATGCCCTCCCTCCCTGCTTCCCCAGTCTCTTTCTCTCTCTCTCTCTCTCTCTCTCTCTCTCTCTTCTTTTATTTTTCTGATTTTTCTGGTGAACTTCATGGAAAAGGAGGCTGATAGTCATAAACATGATTTTCCTTTTAAGTCATTGATGGGCTTTAATATTTTCTTTAGCATTAAAAATGAATTTGTGCCGGGCTCGGTGAGGCTGAGGTGAGTGGTTTACCTGAGCCCGCAGGTTCGAGACCTGCCTGGGCAACTTGGTGAGACCTTATCTCTACAATAAATAAAAGATTAGCCAGGCATGGCAGCGTGCGCCTGTAGTTCCAGTTACTTGGTACTGAGACGGAAGGATCGCCGGAGCCCAGCAGGTCGAGTCTGCGGTGGCCGGGAGCGGCGACTGCACTCCAGTCTGGGCGACAGAGTGAGACTCCAACTCAAAAAACAAAAACAAAAACAACAACAACAAAAAGAATTTGTTTTAAAGCATATACATGTCTTATTTTGACAAAAGCTTAGTGACAGTGGGCAAAAGGGTCTGCCCCAAGGAATACAGTATCGGTACCTGCTCCAGGTGCTTAAAATAAAATCAATGGTTCCTAAACCCAATGGCCCATTTCAAGTCCCCAGAGAACTCTAGTTTTCACCTTTCCTCTTACTATGGCTTTTCCTTTCCTTTTTGGCTGAAGAATATATTTTTCTACTTGCTTAAAAGCTTTACTTTGGTCGGGCATGGTGGCTCACGCCTATAATCCCAGCACTTTGGGAGGCCGAGGTGAGAGGATTGCCTGAGCCCACAGGTTTGAGACCAGCCTGGGCAACTCGGCAAGACCTCATCTCTACAATAAATCAAAAAATTAGCTGGGTGTGGTGGTATGTGCCTGAAGTTCCAGCTACTTGGAAGGCAGAGGCAGAAAGATCACTGAGTCCAGCAGGTCAAGATTACAGTGCCCATGAGCATGTCACTGCGTGCCAGCCTGGGTGACAGAGTGAGACTCCAACTCAAAAAATAAAAAATAAAAAATAAGTATGCTTTGTCCATACTTATCCACCTACCTCCAAAATGGAAAGGAAACAATTTTCTATTATCACTTCTTCTTTCCCAAGAATGATAATTCCTTGGGATATTATCTTCTTTCCCAAAGAGTGATAATTATGCCTCCCCCAATACACCCCCTACCACCCCAACTTCAAGTAAAATTCCCCAAAATTTAAGTAAACAAAGCCCCTGATTTGAGTTTCATTAAACCTGCCCCAGGTTTAACATTTATTGTCCTCTCTCTTTTCTACCCACTGCTACATGGGTAAATCCCTCAACATTTGAGGGAGAAAAGGACCGATGTTTGGCTATTGTATTTGCTCTTCTGAGGGCTTCTTTATAAATGATACAGCATCAAGGCCACTGACACTTGCATATGAACATCTATGCACATCCTATATTCTCACAGAGTTGTTTTTTGTTTCCTGAGATGACAATACTAGATAGTAAAAGTATGCATTTGTACCTGGTAAAGACACCCTGAGAACATGAGATCTTCTTGTGCCAAGTGTGTCTGACATCTGTTCTTGGACAAAAGACCATCCAGACCCCAGAACTTCCTGATGTTCTTAGAGCTTCTGCATCCTCACCCATGGTGGGCCTGAAACTTCTATTCATAAAACAACAAACTCACTCTGGACCTCAAGCTGACTGGGTCTATGATCTGCAGTAGTTTCACCACCATGAAAACCATCCACCAAGTCACCAAATTTCTTAAAGTTGCTCTAAGCAAGTGGGCATCTGTTGTTTTTGCCCACCTGACATTCTTTTCTCCATTTTTCCCCTAGTTTCCCCACTCTCTGTGTAGTTTAGGTGCTGATCTTATTTACTCATCTCTTAGTCTGTATCGTTAGTGAAAGTGCACATGATCTAGGCCAAGAAAATGAAACTCAATTCTGGGTCTTGTTTACTGAAATTGCTGGAAATTTTACTTGAAGTTGGGAGAATGAAAGCCTGGAGCTTCTGAGGGCCACCAGGGTGTGGAAATGTTATCTTGACATTATCTGCCTCCTTGGGGCCAGTTATGTAAGGCAGTAAATTTCCTTTACTTAGACCATTTTGAGATGAATCTTCCAGTATTTGCAATAGAAAGCATCCTGGTATAGCCATTGTTTCTTTTGGCCTTTCTTCTGTATTCTACTTCTTACTTAAGATACAATAGTTATTTCAGTTCTTGTGCACTAAACGTACATGTTTTAGCCACCTTAAAACTGTGTTGGGTTGAACTTCAGTGTCAGTGAATAGGGTGTGCAGTGAATTTACTGTTACTGATCTTTTTCTTCTACTTGGATAATTTATAGTTAGTTGATGATGAAATTGTTCCCCAAAATCTAGCAATATTTTGTCCTAAAGTCAGGCAATATAGATGCCCAGAAAGTCAGAAAACATCAGACCTTGCTATAGGTTTATGACCTAGTTAAGAGTTTGCTACTGTGTTGGTATAATCTGTCTGTCAGATTCTTAAGCGTCAGGATGATCTTGATTTATTTCTAGACTTTGTCAACCAGTTTATCACATGCTATATGCAAAATAGAATCTAATGATATCCTCATTCCAGGCTGAGTATAGGATTTTCTTGGTGCAAGCCAGTGTGTGACTTTGGTTTTGTAGCTGCTCTAAAACCAACAGTTCACAGATGGTTATAATTAACCAAAAAACAAAATGGAAAATAAGGCTGTTAATCTAAAGGTTCTAGAAAAACTGCTTCCAAGCAAGGGGAAAGAGAATAACAACAATCACCACATAGATAGTATCTACTCCTGCTGACAATTAAGGACACACAGACCTCTTATTTATCACTTTTTATGGCACATCCTACTAACGAACCAAAATGTCTTAGAATTGGAGGGGCCTCTGCTGTCATGGAGTTTTATTTAACTCAGAATGTAGGCATGTTCTCCACATCTTTCCTAAACGGCAATCTAGCCTCCTTCTGAATGACAAGATAACACCAGGGATAGGGATTGGGGTCTCTATTCATTGGCAGATAACTCTTATTTATGGAAAGTATTCCCTTGGGCTGAGCCACAGCCTCTCTTCTGTACCCTAGAATGTCAGAATTTTTTTTAAGGGAACTTTGAGATAATTTAATCCAACAACTTCATTTTATGCCTAGTGATCTAATCATCTCCTCTGTAATGGTCCTTTCAATATTTTATGACATTTGTATTCTTTCCATCACATTTTTTCCCTCTGGGATAAATACACCCAGGTGCTTCACTAGTTCCTTACACTGACGAACACTCTCTGAGGTGCTACCCTAATTTCCTGCCTTCTGATTCTTCCTTATAATATGATATAGTCTCTCCTGCTAACCCACTACTGTTCATGCAGAAGCTAGGTATTTCCTTCCAGGTGCAAACTAATTTTTTTAAAAGCCCATTTTTAGTACCTTATGACCATAATAGTTTTAACTTCCCAAGCACAACAGGGTTGGCTATAAATGGCCTATCAATGTTTCTGGCAAAGCCAGATTTTCTACAAATAAATTTGTCAGGTTTCAGATCATCAAGCCTGTCATTAGCATAGAATTGTGCTGTTGGAAGGCACTTTAGCAGTTACTTAGACCATTGCCTAATCATTTTAGTCATGCTATCTTACATGTATTCAGTTTTTTAATACTTTATAAAGTATGCATACACATTATCTTATTTGATATTTACGACCACCCTGGGAAGAAAGCAGAGCAATGTCATTTTCTCTACTTCACAGATAAGGCTCAATGACCTCTCCAAAGTTAGGATATAACTAGTTGTATCTCTATCTAGTGGAGATAGAATTCAAGTCCCATGGCTCTTGACTTTCAGACTACTGTTTTGTTTTCATTATAGCCACTGTCTTTCTCACTGAATGGCCTCACAATTCCTCTAGACAGCACTACTGCATGAGCAGCTCTCTGAAAGAGTGTAAGTTTAGGACTTGTCTCTTGTCAGCTGCTACATGGTGGCCCACTCTTAGAAGAACCCTAGGAAAATCTGACTACTAGCATCCAGTGATCTTATTAAAGACTCCAAGGCTTCATTCCTCTCTCCCTCCTGTTTTATGCAAAACTGGCTCTGAAATGATAATATCAGAAGCAATAATACATTTTTAAGTGTCCACCTCCTTTCTTTCCACCATCCCCAAATCTGCTGATGGAAATCAGAATTTCAATTTAACTAACATTGTAAGATTTGCTTTAAGTCATAGGCTAATCGTAACTAATGACGAAAAAGGAAAAAAAACTCAGGACCCCACTCCCTTTCTCCTTTCCTTTAATGTAATTCACTTATCTTCAGATTCAATAACTTGAGGAACAAAAGAGTGTGGAGCAGTGTGAGGTATGTGGATAAAACCCAGGGACACTGAGAATGAGAAGGGCGGAACTCTGCATCTAAATGGGCAACACATTGTTTTAAGCAGTCTTTGTATTGAAGTCTCTTCACCACTAGAAATAGAACTTTCCTTTCCCATCTGATGATCTCTCCTTAACCCAGTGAAAGGGTTTATAAAGAAGACACAATGTTGAACTATGTTTTCCTTTTAGCTTCTTCATCCTTGGTTGATAAATAACTGTAAAAGAAGGACAAATCCCTCAACATTTGGAGGGAAAAAAGTTTTCTCAAGCTCTTTTACCTGCATTTGAATGGGGACAGTGAACAACAGTAATTTTTTTGTAGGGGATTAATATGCTCAGTGTACTCTAGACAAAGACTCACATGATGAATGTCTTGCCCTTTTACCTTAGGTCTGCCAAGCCTGAAATATAGCCCAAGATTCAGCTTAGCTGTGGTTTTGCTCCAGGCCTTTAGACACTTGGCGCAATATACATTGTTAGTGATGGTTTGAGATTGACCTTAAAATCAAGTTGTTAAATAATTTAATGACCCAAATCCATGTGTAAACTAGTAGCTAATATCATTTTATTTAAAAAACATATATTTTTGTTAACTTTTAGACTTGTACTAAGAATCTCTGTCTTAGGTCTTTTATTACTGCTGAGAAATTTATCAAAAAAATTTTGTTGTTGTTTTCAGTCAGGCTTTCACTCTGTTGCTCAGGCTGGAGTGCAGTAGAAAAATCACGGCCTCCATAGCCTCCAACTCCTGGGCTCAAGCGATCCTCCTGTGTTAGCCTCTGTGTGCCTTTGCACTCAGCTAATTTTTATTCTTTTTTTAATTATTGTAGAGACAAGGTTTTTTTATGTTGCTCAGGCCGGTCTCAAATTCCTGGTCTCAAGCCATCTGCCTTTGCCTCCCAAAGTGCTGGGATTATAATCGTGAGCCACTGTGCCCAGCAGAAACAAATAAAACAAAAAAAATTCAATAGTAAAGAGACATGAAATTTTCTAAGATCCTTGCTTCAGGTACTAGGACCTCAGGACAAGAAACTGGAATGTTAGGCAGAGCTAAAGGTGGGGGTTGGGAGCTGGGAGATGAAAGACTGTTGGGAAACAAAAATTAACCCAAAGGAAAATATAAATGCTAGAGTAAACAGATTATTAAAGGAATGACAAAGGTCTAGAATTTATCAGGTACACAAACCGGTGGTGTAAACATTGCAGGGCATAGGGAAAACCTCCTGACCTGATTTCAGGTTAATGTTACCTTGACTTTCTGGAGATGTTATGGTTTTGTCAAGCTTTTCATATTTATATGGGTTATAAAAACAGCAAAGCAGCCAAAAGTCTTTCTGAACTGACTAAGAAGTATGATATTGATGTTATAGTCGAGTCAATTTTCCATTATTTGGGGATTGATTAAACAAGCTTGAATTGTTGTGGGAGGTCAAATAAAAAAAAGGACACCCCCTCCTGGGCAACTTGGCAAGACCTCATCTCTACAATAAATCAAAAATTAGCCGGGCGTGGTAGCACGCGCCTGTAGTTCCAGCTACTTGGATTGGAAGACTGAGGCGGAAGGGTCACTGGAGCCCAGCAGGTGGAGGCTGCAGTGGCCGGAAGCGGCCACTGCACTCCAGTCTGGGTGACACAGTGAGACTCCAACTCAAAAAAAAAAAAAGGACACCATTTGCTTTAGATTATGCTGATAAAATGCAAAGTTTAGGCTTTAGAGTCCAAGCTTTTGGGGCTTGGAATCCAGGTTGCATCTTACTAGCTGAACTTCCTTGAGTGAGTCAGTTGACCTCTCTAAGGCTCAGTGTTCTCTGTATTAAAATGAGCCTAATGTTGTTTTAATACATAAAAATACACAATATAAAATAATGAGCCATTAAGGATATGAAAAAATTTCTTCTGAGTAAAAAATATGTTTATATTAAGGACAAATAAAGCTAAGTATTTGTCTTTAGTAAAATGTAGAGAAATATATAAAAGGTAGCACAAAGGTCAACAGATCTTTGGATAGAGAGAATTTTTTTTTTCCTTAACTTTTTTTTTTTTTTTTTTGAGACAGGGCATCACTCTCTCACCCAGGATGGAGTGCAGTGGTATGATCCCAGCTCACCTCAGTCTAAACCTCCTGGGTTCAGGTGATCCTCCTACCTCAGCCTCCTGAGTAGCTGGGATTATAGGTGCATGCCACAATTCTTGGCTAATTTTTGCATTTTTTTGTAGAACAAGGTCTCACTATGTTGCCCAGGCTGTTCTCGAACTCCTGGACTCAAGCAATCCTCCCAACTTGGCCTTCCAAAGTACTGGGATTACAGGCATGAACCACCATGCCTGACCCAATAAATTTTTTTTTAATTATCATAATTTTAAAAAAAGAAAGTCAAAATCCTGGAAAAAATGGCTTGAATAATAAAAGTTATTTTGGAACTCAAATAAGCTAATGTTTATGAATGTGTTTATAAACTCTAAAGTGCTATTTACTATTTTTATTATTCTAAAATGTTGGCCTCAGCTTACAAATCAAAAAGGGAACAGAATACATCATACTGTGTTTTGGGATAAAAAGATGATAGTGAATATTATTTTTACCATATTTCCTTTCTCTTACTTCATCTGGGTCTTTGAAAAGAAAAGCTGCATTCATCCACTATTTTGGCTTTACCCTTCAAAGGCTTCGTATGGGGTATCTTTAGGCCTTATACTCATGTTAAGAACTGAGAAAAACAATGACTATTGTAGGCTTGCCCATCTATAACTTAAGGGAGTAAGTTATGGAACTTGTCTATAGCCCCTGGGAATTTAAATTTCAGTGAATACAGGTGGGGAATCTTTAAAAAAAAAAAAAAATTTTAAGTAATGTGGTTTCCGTCTACTGTTCCAGCAAAACAATGGCTTGGTCTTTTGTAGACTGATAAATCACTAGGAAACAAAAATAATGAATCTCATATAACTTGTGGGAACTTCCTAACCGTATGGTCCCATAGCATCATGATTTGATATATCAGAGACATGGGCTTTATTCATGCCAAATAAGCAGTCTCCCAGAGTAAATCAAATAAAGTAAACACCGCCGGTCTGAATTCTGAAAAGAACATGGCAACTCAGTCAGGAAAATGTGTGTGTGAAATATAGCACAATGTCGGTTCATCCTTCTCTATAGTCACTAGGCAAGAAACCAAAATGAATAACTTTTAGGAGCCAAACTAAATATTATTTTACATCTGTATCTTCAGTGATGTCTTACTATATACTTAAGTTTACTTTAAGACAATTATCACTTTATGAAGTGCAACATGTTCAATGATTAACCATGGTATAAAGCTTATAATAAAGTGTGAAATTATATTCCAAGATAGATTCCTTTTTGAAGAGGGTAGCTCTATTTTAACCTTAATTTAAGGAGCTTTCAATTCTTAATAATAATTACTTTCCTCTTGCCTCAATTCAAACTAAAAGATTTTCAGAACGGGAAGACACTTCTCCATGGATTCTTCCTTCTAGATGGTCTTTTTTGCAGCTTTGGAAGGTTTTTTTGATGGCATTTCAAGATACAGAAGAAAAATCTTATTTTGTACCTAGGCTCTTTTTCCCCTGTGTTCTGACTTTGCCAAAAATGTAAGCACAGTATTGGATTCTCCTTTAAGTTTCAAGTCTATTTCAATGACTTTTTGATATCCTTGAGATACTTAGTTATTTTCTCCGGTTGGGAGTAGGAGAGCCATCTTCAGTATATTCACCAAAAACAGTATCCCAGGACTTTCTGGAGTACCTATATGACTTGCACATATAGATTTAAAATTTACTCACTAAAAGGCATTCTGTAGAGGTAGGCACATTACAAAAAAGTTCCTCCTCCCTAGCACTAGGGTTCACAGTCAGTGAACAACAGCTGAATTTTAACACTCATCTGCCCCTGGCAGAACACTTTTTCACAGTGCACAAACAGATTGTCCTAGGGGACATGTTCACTTTTAGCTGCTCCTTTTCTATTCATGTCCCAGGTCTTAGGCATCTGAAAAGACACTGCAGGAATCATTTCTTCAGCACCAAAAAAATCTCCAGTTTCTTTTTTTTTTTTTTAATTATTAAAAGTATCTTTATTGACTGAAGTGGATCAATTCTCTTAGAAGGGACATAGAAGTATATCGTATATTCTTTTAAAAAATTAAATGACTTTACAAGTTAAAAAATGGAAGGATTATAGTCTTTAAGATTTTAAAAAATGCATATAAAACTTGATCTTCCAGGAAGCTTTTATTTGTATAACTAGATGAGACTATTATAGACCCAGAAAGATGAGCCTCTGCTCAGCTTGGGATGAAAGGACCTCAAATGTCAGTAACCACGGAGATAATTTCCAGTTAAAAACATTTTAAATCATATCACTTTATGTCTATGTGCACAGCAAAGTCAAGAGCTAAAACTATAAGAGAATGCTAGTTCTCATATATTTTGAGCTGACTCTGATCAACTATTGTTTATAATTTAAATGTATGCACAGATTTTTTTTTTAATCTCCAGTTTCTGCTTCCCAGGCTTTCTTCAAATGTTCACACTCTTCTGATCTCTCTAGTTCTCGCCATCCACCAAAATGAACCCGAGTTCTCCCTCTCTGACCAGGAATTCTTGAACTTGTTTGATCAAAGTCCACCTAGGCAGGGCAAAAGACTCTAAGATTCACATACTCTGACCTTTACTGCTCTTCACAGAATTCCCTGGTAACAATAAAATGTTGCTGTGAAAACATATTTTGTGAGAATTATGTGACTATCTGCTTTAGCCATCAACATTGGTATGGATGTTTCCTATGTGTACTGTGATCCATATTTGTTTTAAACTTTTGTCATAGAAAACTTATAGGTTATATAAATTGGGTCAACATATATAGGCATCATTATCCTTCTGTAGGGTTAACCAAACAATCTACCTCAAACAAAATATATGCTGATGAAGGGAAATGAAGTGTAATTCATAATTTAAAAAAAGTAATAGAAACCATTGAAAAGCACAACTAACTCAATACAGCACTGATGCTGCTATAAAGCAAGCTTACCAAAAACAGAATATTTCAACAATCTGCCCATGCATGTTCATAGCGGGAACTTTGCAAATATTGCCACATAATGCCTGGAAGCCAGGTGAATACTCAGTTAAGCCATCAATAGACTTAGTTATGTGCTAAATTTTTATTTATGAACACTAAATACTACTAACTCAACTACTCAGCAGTTATTAGTAAGTAGTCCTTAGACACACACACATACACAAAACACAATGAAAATCTAGGGCATCAAGGACCACTTGCTATTAAGATCTAAAGAAAAGACATATGTGGGTATTCGTTTGTGAAACATTAGGAGAATGCTTGTGGCCTACCAGTCCATACCTTGAAAGTCACTGGTTAGGTGTTTGGCTTGACTTTTTGATTCGGCTTCTTAAGATGCTTTATCACCCTTCCTGTTTCACACTTTGCTGCTACAGGGGCATCCTGACTTTTTGCCCTAGCCAGAAACCCAGCTCTGCCATGGCCTGGCCCTCCAAATCCCCAGCCTCTCTTTGAGGGAGAGAGTCAGATGTTACCCACTAACTGACAGACTCCCAGTTACCACCCTGTAGCATCTGTGATGCCATAAAGGGAGGTCTTGAGTAATACATGCTGGAGGGAAGTCAAGGCCTGATCACAGACCACCTCTGTCTTGCCAGCTGCTTGACAACAGGCAAATCACCTCAACTGTCAGCTCAGATTTATTCTCTATAAAATGGAAATACAGTCATGTACTGCATAGCAACATTTCAGTCAGGGATGGACTGCATATGTGGTGATGGTCCCATAAGATTATAATACTGGATTTTTCCTATTCATTTTCTATGCGTAAATATGTTTGGAAGCCGGGCTCGGTGGCTCAGCCTGTAATCCCGCGCCTTCGGGAGGCTGAGGTGAGTGGATTGCCTGAGCCCTCGGGTTTGAGACCCGCCTGGGCAACTTGGCGAGACCTCATCTCTACAATAAATCAAAAATTATCCAGGTGTGGTAGCGCGAGCCTGCAGTTCCAGCTACTTGGAAGGCTGAGGCGAAAGGATCGCCGGAGCCCAGCAGGTTGAGGCTGCGGTAGCCGGGAGCGGCCACTGCACTCCAGTCTGGGTGACAGAGTGAGACTCCAACTCAAAAAAAAAAATATATATATATATATATATATGTTTGGATACACAAATACCTACCATTGTGTTACAATTGCCTATAGCATTCAGTATAATAACATGCTTAGAGGTTTGTAGCCTAGGAACAACAGATTATATCATATAGTCTAGGTGTGTAGTAGGCTACATTATCTAGATTTGTGTAAGTACTCTCTATGATGGTCACACAATGACAAAATTGCCTAATGATGCATTTATCAGAATGTATCCCCATTGTTAAACAATGTATGACTGTGATGATACCAACCTTGTAGATTTCTTGTGACGGTCAAACAAGATAATGTAAGTGACAAAGCATTGTAAAGTATAATTCATTTATAAAAGTAATATCTGCTATTGTGGCAGAGAGCAAATCTTCATACAAACATCTGGACTGTTCTATTTACAAAGTATAACTGAAATTAAGATTGTGGTAATGTATAATAATGACAAACAACCCTGACTGTCAATTGTGAAGGTGAAATACAAAGACTGCACAGGCCCCAGAGACTATTAAGAAAGAGACTATTGAGTTTCTGACTACAAGTACATGTCTCAATGATCCTGAGTCATTTTCTTTTTTTCCTTCTCATGGCTTGGAGAACAGTACTTAACTCAGATTAACTCCAAATTAGAAATGGAGAGGGTTTTTTCCCCCTTCCATCTTACTTAAGTTTAGGAGCTCCTGGAGGACACTGGCTGAAGAATGCTAGGAATTCTTCCCTCCACCCAGTCAGGAATGTGTCCTGCTTGGGGTGCTTAGCAGGAATGTGAGGGCTGCCAGATAAGGCCCAGAGCATGGGGCAGCCAGAGAATGGGGCCTGTGGGCTTGTTGTTGGGAGGCAGCCCTCCTCTAGAATCAGGCCTTCCTCAACATCCCCCAGAGGCTGTTCTTAGGCTGATGTGGAGGCCATAGTTGATAAGGCAGGACTAAACTCTGTGGCCAATAAGTGAAGAGACAGTTCACCTGGATGTCTGAAACAGAGACACAGTAGTGTTTTCAGTCTTTGGGGGAAAGCACATGGTCATGAAATGTGGCTGATATCACAGGGGATTCTTTGGATTAACATATATGTGGGCTTGAACACAAGCTCTGCCACTTACCAGCTACATGACCAGGGTTAGATACTCTGTGAGCTGGGTTTTCTCTTCTATAAAATGCAAATAATAATAGTGCCTACTTTCTACCATTATGACAAGTTGAACAAAATAATGTACATAAGACATTTAGCATAGTGCCTCTCCATAAATTTGGGCTATAAAGTTTATTTTTGTATGACTAGCTTTTAAACAGCCTTAATACCTCACATTTCTTCAAAGTGTCACAGTATAAAATGTATTTTAATATTTGTTACCCCTTTTTAATTGCATTAAGCAATGGTGTAAATTTGAACACTCTTGGGACACTGTGTAGACATGTTCATCTTTTAGAACGAATAACAGAATGTCAGCTTTGGCAGTTATCACAGAGTTTCTTCTTAGCTCTTACCCATATCCCATCCGTATCACAGTTTTTGCGGGGAGTTTCTGGTCATGGGCAGGCTGCCTTTCCTGACCACATTGGTTATATTGAACTGGGGTAGCCTCTCTTATCCAAGGTACAAATGGGAACTTGAATGGGAACTTGGAAGAAGCTGTTGTCAGAGGTCAAAGAGAGGCTCAAAGCCTTCAGGGGTTGCTAGATGGGGTTGCCTTTGAGGGACCTCTGGGACAGCCAAGCTTCCTACCCAATCCTCTTATGCCTGGGTCTCAAAGTTTTGCCTGAGTTAGAGAAGGCCTGCTCTGCTTCAGGCCCCTAACAGGGTTCTCATTGCCTGCTGCTTTCTTCTGCCCTTCTTCCTATGATCAGGGTAGGGGAGGCAGGACTCTATTCATCTTAACCCTTTCTTACACAGACCAGTACTCCTGGAACAATGTTGTCCTTCAACCTGACCCTGTATTTGGCATTCCTGAAGCCATGATGCCCCTCCATTTCCCTGGACTCCGAATCTCGATTCATAAAATTAGATGAGAACGGTTGAATCCTTCTACAGACTTGATCTTGGATTTTCAGCTTCTTCCTGTTGTGGTGGGGATGAGAATGGAGCTCAAACCTATTTCCTAAAGTTACTATGAGCTTCCTGGCACTTCTTTCTTCCCTGGTCTGGGCCCCTCTGTAGTATGGACTTTGCACATGGAGTCTCATGTCCAGCTGGACACAAAGTCATCTCTCTGCTGACTGCCTTAATGCTTCCAGGCTGGTTCCTATATAATGCCATCCATCTTCCTTTCCATAAAGCTCAGAGAAATTTCATCCTTTATTGGTAAGGACACACTGCTTTATAGGGAAAAACATGCAAAACCATTGTTTTTATTGACTTTCTTGAAATTCTAAGGGCATGGCTAGGCCTTAGCCTGCGACAAGCTGGGATCACAGCTCTCTGAGTTGGCAGGAAGGCTAGTGAGCAAGGGCCAGGCAAAGACTTGTATACAAGGGCTCAAGATGGGGTTTAGAGGAACTTCCCTGCATGACAATTTGGATTTGAGGCAAGGGTCTAAAGCAGAGTCTAAAGGATGTAGCAGCTGTCTTATGGTGTAGTCTTTGATAGTGTCAGGAAGGAGATATTCCAAGGTATGATCGGATTTGGGGTAAAAGTGAACAGAAGCTGCCTACATGTGGCCAGGCTCCAGTCAGAAGGCTTGTTTATGGGAAAAGATACTGGCCCCAGGAAGGATGAATGGATAAAGAGGGATGGAACACCAGGGATCTTACCACCAACTAAAGTTGTGAGCAGTGTCAGGCATTCAATGACACATTTAAGATTTAGCATTAGGCAAGTGTGTACCTAATGTGGAGAATAGTCTAGCATCAGCCTATATTCTTTCCCAAACAACTTCTCCTGGTTACTTGTCTGCTTTGCCTGCAGCTCATGACCATAATTTGGATGCTGCCCCTTCTAAACTATTCAAACGCTCTATCTGTTTTCAGCTTTGCTCAACTTTGCTCCTCATCTCTGTATACAATACTTACCCTAGGACATTTCATGTGTCCAAAATCCATCATTTCACCCTCAAATTGGCTCTTCCTCCATCCTTCCCTGTCTTACTGACTGGCACCAAAGCTGGAGAACTGAGGTTTACCATAGACTCCTTTCACAACTCCATCTATCATGCACATTATCATTATGGTGGTGGTTATTCCATTTCTATTCTACCATGACCTTGGGTTGTGGCAGACACCACCAGCACCTACCAATATCCAATTTTTCTTTCCTTCCTGTGCATGTGTGAGACTATACTTCTTGCCCCACTTCCAGTTAAGTGGATCCAAACAACTTGTTTGGCTCAATGAAGTATGAATGAAAATCATGTATTTCTGGGCTAAAACAGTGAAAAGCTCTTTCTCAATTCTCTACCTGAAACGTCTGTCTTCTACTGTTAAGTTGAATGCAGCCTGGATAATAGTCATCCCCTCATGAAGCTGCCTTGGAGAGATGCTTGGACCTACAGCAGATGCTGCACAGTTGAGAAATAAACTTTTGTGTTAAGCCACTGAAATGGGATCATTTGTTACTGTAGCATAATCTAGCCCATCTTGACTAATACAATCACTAAGGTCTGGTGACTTCATATTTCTTGAATTAATCTCTCATCTCCAGTCCCTCCGCTGCCCTAGTTCAAAACCTCAACACTGCCCACTAGGACTAGTGGGAAAACTTAAAAAACTTAGTTTGGCATCCCTCAGATGAATTCTCCAGACAAATATCAGAATGGTCTTTGTATATTTCAAACCCAACCACATATCTTGGGTTATTGGCTTTCTGCCACTGACATGAAGGGTAGTGCCACATGACAGATCTCTCAGCCAACTTCACCTCCCACCTCTCTTCTTACATTTTATAACCAGCAATACTCAAATGTTTGTGATTTCCATTTTAATCTGTGATGTTTCATGTTGCCATGCCTTTGCTCATGCTGTTCCATTTATCTGAAACATCTTTATACATGCTTCACCCTCTTTGCCTGACTAATTCTTGCTTCTTCAAGGGTAGATTCTAATACCATCTTTTCTGAGAAGGTTTCCTGCTGGATTTAACACTCCCACAGCATCCTCTATACATCATTGACCTCATTATATTGCATCTGTTTATGGGTCTCTCTCCCCTATGAGAGTAAAAAACAAGACTGGGTTTATCAGATGGTAGATGCTGAGTTGTAGGAAATGAGGTAATGAAATTCAGTGATGTTGTGGATCATCCATGGACAAACACCCCAGGATGATGGACTGTGAGGCAATCTTGAGAGTTCCATCCTGAGAGCTTCATCACTCAGGTGGGCCTCTGGATCTAACAGGGATGGGAGTGGGGGGTCTGACTTCATGCCAAGCTTAGCAAATGGTGGACAAATGCAGGAATTGTCAGTTTTCTGCCCTAGTCAAGAGCAGAAGAAACATTACATTGAATGGAGACCATGAAGAGATACCACTTTAAGAAACAGGTAAGGTGGAAGCAGAGGAAATAATGTGAGACCTGAAGTAACCTTATGAAATCATTGCCACACTTGCTGGGAATGGTGACTTATACCTGTGATCCCAGCTATTTGGAAGGCTGATGCAGGAGGATCACTTGAAGCCAGGAGATCAAGGCTGTAGTAAACTATGATCATGCCACTGCCCTCCAGCCTAGGTGACAGAGCAAGATCCCACCTCTAAGAAATAAATACATACATAAAAATATAAACAAACTAATTATTGACATTCTTAATAGATTGGGTTTAGGCAGCAATTTTGCTTTTGCACACAGTTTTGCCTTCTTGAACAACTTCAATAAATGCAGTAGATTTTTATTATTCATAATAGTTATGTTCTATAAAGTAACTGGGAATATTTATTAGCAAAATAGTGAACCACTGCTCCTATGGAATATACAGAATTAGATTTCTCTAAGCCTCTTGTCACATTTTCGTTAACTAATCAATACAAAAACCGAGTACCACACGTTCTCACTCATTAGCGAACCCTGAACGTTAATCATAATACTATAAGAAAGGGATTAGCAGTAGTGGGACACTGCCAGGGGAGGCAGGTGGGCCACATAACACCAATAAGGATAACTGATCTCAAACCAGGAAAAGTGGGGACCAAAGGAAGGCCCAAACTTTACCTGTACGATGACCGTGTATCTACCTAACTCTGAATTGTACCCCACATCTTTAAAATAAAACAAAACAAAGAAACAAAAAAAGTCATATTTTGTGTGTGTTTCTGCTAAAGATGCCTTGTTTACTTATTTAATATATATTGTTGGTTTATTAACATTGAACTCATGGTCAAAAACACTGTAAGTCACACCTGACCAAAGCTTGTCTAACACACATATTTTCTCCACAAGGTGTTTTTTGTGCTTAGGAACACTATATAGCATTTTAGCACCACACTTAGGGGCCATTTTAAAAAGTAAAATCACCAACAAAAACAACAAAGATGTGAAAACATGGCATTGGCTAGACTGAAAAAAGACACTTGTTTATAGTAAGAGAGCTAAAACAAGAATGCATAGAATTAACTTGTTCAACCTTAAATGGGAATATATATGTCTGGTGACCTGAATTTTTCACTGCTCTGTACATGTCTATGAACCACCATGAAACTACCATGAGTGTTGACTTGGGATTACAAATAACTTTTAGTGAGTAGGCAAATTCTTAAAATATGGAATCCATGAATAATGATAATCCACCATAGCTATGATTTATTAAACACCTGTCACATGGTCTTGAACTAGGTGCTTTACATATACACATATTGTTTATCAATTTTTCACTCTACAGTTGAAATGACTCAGAGTTAACATTGTGGGCATAAGCTATCACCATTGATAAAACTAGAACTTGAGGCAGGGCATGGTGGCTCATTCCTGGAATCCCAGCACTTTGGGAAGCTGAGGTGGGAGGATCACTTGAAGCCAGCCTGGGCAACACAGTGAGACTCTGTCTCTATCAAAAAAAGTAGGACTTTACAGTAGGATCAGTGTCATACAATATTTATATCAAGCCTATAGATATTTAATAGAGTTGGAAATTTCGAATAAGCCAAGCTTCTGCTCCTTATGGAACCTCGTAACTCTATAGTCTGAGTTCTTAAAGAAAACAAAGACTACATTTCACATTCAACAACAAAGCTATTGACTGATTATGCTTAAAGACCCTGCAGATTGTGTACCAAGATTTGAAGAGAATCTTTCTTATAGGAAAACATGCCTAGCAGTAATGAGCACAATGGTCCAGCTTCTGAGTCTACCAGGAAGTATCATGTGGAGCCAAAAAGAACAAGGATATAAATTAAAAGAAGCAAATATGTCTTTCGGGGCATCAACTGAGTGCGAAGCCAAGAAGTCAGCAAGCTTTAGACTATGTTACACTATAGACTGAATGTTTGTGTCCCTCCCCCACACACATTTATATGTTAAATCCTAATGTCCAGTGTGATGGCATTTGGAGGTGAGGCCTTTGGGAGGTGATTAGGTCATGAAAGCACAGCTGTCATGAATGGTATTACAGTCCCTGTAAAAGAGGCTCCATAGAACTTCCTCACCCCCTTCTGCCACGTGAGAACACAGAGAGAAGGCCTGTCTATGTGCAAGGAATTGGGCCCTTACCAGACATTGAATCTTGTGGTGCCTTGATCTTGAACTTTTCAACCTCCAGAACCACAAGAAATAAAATTTCTATTGTTTTTAAGTCACCCTGTCTATGGTTTTCTGTTATACAGACTGATCAGACTAAGACACATACCAAGTACCAGCAAAATACGGATCTTGTCCAATCATCTGTTCGTGCACAATCTTATTATCTGTGGCTTGCTTTCCATTCAGGACAGTCTGGACTCTGTTCCAACCTACACGATGCTCATTCTTCGTCTTCATCTTTACTCTTGTTAGAATGTCATTCTTTTCCTCAGTCAAATTACCCATGACTGGCAGGGCTCAGGTTAGCTCCACATCTTCCATTAACCTCAGCCACGTATAACTTCCCTGTCTATGGGAAAATATAGACAAGACCACCCCAAATCTAGCTCACTTGTCTATAAAAGGGAAATAACACATACCTCTTAGGTGGTGAGTTACAGTGGTAAACAGGACAGGAAAGGACCCTGTACTCATGGAGCTTACTTTTTTTTTTAGTATCAGAAGACAGATTAGGGAAAACTCATGACCAACGAGTGTCCTTCCAGTCACTGGCTCATGCACAAGCATTTGGGAGCTATGGCATAAGTACTTAGTCACCAATAGTAAGGACCAGTCCCTGCTTCTAGGCTCTGAAAGAGGGAACAGGAAACCATTACAACATGCAGAGACTGGGAATGTAAAGGTAGACATGAAGAATCAGCAACTCCGAGTAAGCATCTTCTGCCTCAGAACAGTGAGTGTGCCCATCTGAAGACTGGACCCCAGGCCAGCTCTCTTTGTGAGTACAACTGTCATATAAACAGAAATCTTTCTAGAAGTTATCGTTTTTCACCATGAAGGGCAGACACATAAGTATTTAGTCCAAAGAAGCTGAAATATAGGGCACACACAATTTGAAACAGTTATCAAAGTGTGGAGCTGAGCTTAAAGAAAGGACAGGAGGATGAGATAGTGTCTCAGCCTGGCTGTATTCAAGAAGTTCCTCAGTCTGTTTCTTATCAGGATTCAAAAGAAAATAGCTGGGCTTTGTAAAATATGAGCTTTCAAAAGTGTTATAGAAAACTTTTGCACTGTTAAATGCTTGGAGCACTCAGCCAATAAAAATAAGACACTTGGTCATATTCTGAAGTCCCAAATTAAACAGAACAGACTAAGGTCAGTGTGGCAGTGTGTTTCCTTCTAGCACCCCTCAATGAGGACCTGGAGGAGACTCCTCTGGGATTAATAAGCCCCTTATATCACTGAATTGTTAGATTTAATAGAGAGGACATTGTTTATAAATTGTGCTTTCTTTCTAAAAGTCTCAATCCAGAGAATATAGCATCTAACATAAACTATCAAAACTTGTCACAATATTTTCCATATGTACTAGATTGAGAGTCTCATGTGACAATCTGTGGTATCCTGGCCTAAAATTTATAAAATGGAACAAAAACACTTCATATTCCAGAGGAACTCTTCAGAACTCAAATATGTGTTTACTGAAAAAACAAAACAAAAAACCCAGCTATATTTTCCGGGCCTTGCTTTTGCAAGCTCTTTCCCGCAGCATTATGCTGCAGAGAAAAGAAGGGAATGAGGCGTGTGAGTGCCAGCTTCCTGAACACACTGGAAATAAGACCGAAAAGAAAATAATCAAGAAACTATACAAGAAGGTTCTTCCTTGTCACAGCATTTCAGTATTAAAAATAAAAAGATTTACTAAAATTAGCCACAATGTTAAACCCTAAAGCAGAAAGCTTTAAGTAAGGCAAATGGCCTAAATGCAGAGCTTCAGACAACTTTATCAACTTCATGTTATACACCATAGCAAGCAAATTAATTATTCCCAGATGCTGGGGATGAAGAATGCTGCTGAATTGTTTTGCTTCTCCAACTCTTCAGTATAAACACACACTCACAGGATTGCATTCCCTTTTTTGGCTCCCAACATGCAAGTAATTATACACTGTGCCGGATAATGTTGGATGAGCTCTTCTTTGAATACCAAGCAAGTTCTGGGTTCTGTCAGCCGTTTGGATACCATGTCCACAAACATTTTTCCCTGACAGTCTTTAGTAACAACTTGTAAACAAATTGTTTAAAGTTAAAAAAAAAAAAAAAAAAACTCAACAGCAGTACAAGCCTCATTTTCAAATGATTCCAAACTTCCTTTAGGGCTGGAAGGGGCAAAATTCACCTCTAATATAGTCTTGCATAATGAACAGTTTTTCTGCAATCCCTGTGAGAGGAGGTCAGAATTCATAATAGTTTTTATATTTTTACATTCCTCGTATTTTGCCAACATGCAAACAAAGAGGAAAACATGCAGGTTATTAATCAACTGTGAGTTGAGAATATGTTTAGGATTAAACACAGATTCTATGGCTATGGTCTAAATAAAGTGAGTAAAGGGTCATATTTTCCATGCCAGCTTTGAAGTTTCACAGGGCAAATGAAATGAAATGTGTCTGCTGTTGGATGAGTCATGAAGGGTTTTTTGGGCTACTTGGGGCCTTCACACTTCTTGGAGTAAATAAGCCCAGTGAATTTGCTCTGGGTCTTCATTTAATGAGGCACAGGTGTGTGTGTGTGTGTGTGTGTGTGTGTGTGTGTGTGTGTGTAAAATATGGGGAAGCAGGGAGATAAGCACAGCACAGGAAAAATCTCAGAACTATTTAAAAAACATTTTCTGCAGAAGGGAAAAGAAATTCTGTGATTCTGCCAACTGCAACACAAATGAGAGGAAAAGTTCAAGGAAAGTTGATATCCAAAAATAAATAAATAAAAGGAAATTCAATGAGAAAACAATATTCAGGTCAGGTTGAAGCCCAGAGAAAAACGCTCATTCAGAAGTGGCCTGTCATTCTTCTTTTTCTGAAGTGAGCAGCTGTTGAGTATTGAAACCAGCTCACAGTTGAGTCCCTACCACCATGGCAACACTCTGGCGTCTGTGCTGAAGTGGCCAAGGCACAATGGGGTGGTACCATGGCTCAGAAGCACTCCAGCTACAGATTAGAGAGGTTGTACGTTTTTGTTTTTGTTTTTATCCCTTTGTTCATATTTGGGGGATTTTGATTCCTGGGTTTGTGGTTGGCTATTGGAAACTTTTCCAACCTGTGTTAAACCCTGACCTAAGGAGTAGATTTTCACACCAATAGCAGCATGAGATTTTGGAGGAAATAAGCCTATCAGCCTATCAGACCCAATTTATTGGGTCTGGCTGGAGGCTCAAGGGAGGCACTGAGGTGCTTAACAGGCAAACAATTTATTTACAGTCTCTCTTAAATGATCTCTAGCAGGCTCTGGACAATTGTACCTGGTATTGCAACTTTAGGATGTTTTAAAAATAATACTTAACTTGCTTTTTATATTTGTAGTTTATGATTCTAGTATATAGTTCTAAAAGAAAATGCTATTAGTCTTGTGAATTGAAAAAATTAACTAATAATTAATTAAAGACTAGGAAATTAAAAATACAATCTATAGTTTATGTATTATATATGCAGACCCCCTCCCCCCCAATAATTGGCACATTCAGTATTGAATTCACCATCTTGGCTTCATTAGCACTGTAAGTTAAAAAATTTATCTACTAGATAAAATATAAATAAAATTTTGAAATGATAACCTCATAAGGTAGCACAATAAGTGAAAACATAGACTGGAGAGCCAAACTGCCTGGGTTTCAATTCAGCCATTTATTAGCTGTGTAATCTTGGACAGGTTACTTAAACTCTCTTTGACTTTTATTTTTTCTTTGTAAAATAGTGATAAGAGTAGTGCCTTCCTGGTAAAGATTGTTATAGATATTAAGTGAGCTAATATTTGTGAAGTGCCTAGAACAGTATTTGGTTAGTGTTATATAAATGCTTAGAAAATAAATTAGTATATAAGTAAATAAATAAAGAACCTCCCTTTCAACAGTGAGAAATACCATCTTTGGAATTTAGGACAACCCAGTGTAGCACCTTCTACAGAAGGTGCTAAAAAAATGTATACACATTTTAAGAAAGGAAAAAACTGTATTAAAATTGTTAATACTCAATATATAACTGATAACAAAAGATGAATACAAGTCACGTTTGACTTCTGCAATTACACATGGCTACCATAATTCAATTCAACGTCAAAAAGTAATACATAAGCCGGGCTTGGTGGCTCAGCCTGTAATCCCGCGCCTTTGGGAGGCTGAGGTGAATGGATTGCCTGAGCCCGCGGGTTCGAGACCCGCCTGGGCAAGCGA
>CAUYQG010270488.1:0-11515 GCA_963574415.1 Tarsius wallacei | reverse complement strand
GAGTGAATGAGGGTGGTTTCAGATGTGTGGACACGAAGATTTTGATAAGAAACATGAGTAGACCCCCATCTCCATTCCCCATCTACTGGGCCTCCGGACTTTTAAGCAGGGTAGTCCCGGAAGCCTCGTTGAGCTGACACCGGAGGAAAAGCCAGAAGGCAGCAAGGGAGTTGGTCGTGCAGATGTCAGGAATGAAAGCGTTGCAGGCAGAAGGGGCCAGCATAAAAACCGCAATGCAGACGTGCACCCGGCCTGCTCCAGGAGCTGCCAGGGGCCGCAGAATGAAGTCCAAGACGAGAGAGGTCTGAAGCACCCAGTGAGGTAGGCCAGGCCGATGACTCAGAGACTCAGGGCTTGCTTCTGAGTGAAAGCAAGGGCACACTGGAGGGCTTTGAGCAGAGAAGTGTTGAGACCGACCTCTTATGAAGAAGAACCCTCCTGTCGTTACCAGATGGAACTGGGTTCGTGTGTGCAAAGGAAGCCGAACGGGGAGGCACCAGCTGTGTGAGGGGAGCAGGATTTGGTGCCAGGTGGCTGTGCAAGGAGAGAGAAGACCCGCTCAGATCCCTCTCCTTGTACTTGCCTTGAAGTCCCGTATTTAAGGCAGCGATCCCTGGGAGGGGCTTCAGGCTTGGTGAGGGATTGGCAGAAAGGCGGGACAAGTTTGGAAAGTCCCTTGGGCATCCTCAGTTGTCTCTTTATGCTTCCTCGTGCCGTTGGGAAGGACTGAGGCAGGGGGGACTCAGTGGACATTTGCAGTCGGACGCCTGCTACCAACAGCAGACAGAAAAGAACTCTATTCTCCTACTGGTGCTTGGGTGAAGACATTGTGTGTGTGTGTGTGTGTCGAGGGGAGGGGCTACACATTTAAGCCGACCACGCCGGGCTGGGCTGCCTCGCCACCCCCACAAGGCTCATTTTCAATCAGGAAGTCTCCAGGGATGCGGAGAGGGAATGGATGACAAGCGGAACTCTGCCTCTCTCTCCTTTGCCCCCATCAGCAGACAGCGAAGCGTGCACGCCTCTGGAAATCTTGGCCGTGACTCTTCGTGGCTGACGGACTTGGTCATGTCATACTGACCCAATCTGGATGGACTATTTTTAATTCAGCACATTCCTCTTCTCCATCCCACCCTGTGTTGGGTGCCTTCCAGCCTCCACCGGAGGGAATGGCTGACTTGGGATCAGCTGTGCTCCAGGGGAAGCCAACTCCAGGTCTCGCCCTCTTGCCTGGCACACATACTGATAAAGTTGTGTAAGGTTTTTTAGCTGTGCAAAAAGCAAAGCAAAGCAAATAGAACCCATCTACTTCTGTGGGCCCAGCATGTTTCCTGGAAGGTTGACTGTGGTTCTCCTATGAATCTGACAAGGGATTGAGCACGTGATTCTATGTTACTTTTCAAGTCCCAAATGCAGGCACAGAAATGTGACCTGGGCATCGTTTTCTGACTTAAATTTGCGTGAGTCGGGTCTTGTGGCTGCTGTCTCTACTGCTGACAACACAATCAACTAATCACCAAACTTACGTTTGGAGCCGTAAACCCCAATGGCCGTAACATTTAATTTTATGTAACACAATCATGAAGCTGAGGCCGATGTGAGTCCCCGGAGCGGGGTGTCTTCTGTGCCAAGCCCTTTTTTTGAGTCTGCTATATCAGATTTTGTTATCGTTTATGTTAAGCCTCTTTTATTTAAAACTTGAGTCTGGTTTGCTTAGAGTAAATACCGTCTGCTTGCACTTTATTTCAATATGTTCTGTTTGGCAGCATTGTACGTTGTAAAGAAAAAAAATGATCAAGACTGTTTCGTGGCACACCAGGAGAAGGAATAGTTTGCACATTCAGTTCTGTTGTTGAAAATCATCTCACTCAGAGAGCAAATTATCCGTCATGGCTTAAAAATAATCATTTCAAGAGCAATCTTCCTATTGTTAAGCGTCTTTGTGTGTGTGTGCGTGTGCACAAGTGCTCACGCAAAATAAGGGTCCGTAAATTGCTGCTAATGTGGTGTGTCTGCATTTCTTGGCATTAGAAAACTTCCCTCGAGGTATTTTCGTCGTTGAGAACTTGGTAGCCCAGCCATTCTGAGCTTCTTGCTCTTACATTAAAACGATTTGCATAGTAGCGCCATGGTGACCTCAAATTAAGTGTTTGTGGAGAATTCTAGCTGTAACGTGAACCAGGCCGGGTCAGACGGAAGGTTCCACAGCTGCCAGATGCAACATCCATGCAGTGTGTTTCATTGTGTTCCTGCCTCGGTTTATAGGGATTCCTAGGGGCTTAAGGGAGTCATCACGAACACTCTAAAACTGTACTTGAACTTGCGTGTATGTGTGTGTACACGTGTTTGAGTATTTTTATGGGAGGAGAGTCAAAATCTTTCACAGTCTCTTAAAAGCCTCCAAGAATTCGCCCCTCCCCCTGAAGAAAAGGACTCCAAAGCAGCGGCGTAAAGACGAGACTGTGTCAGGGAGAAGGGTGTCTCCTCTTAGAAAGCAGGAGCCACGTGTGGAAGAAGTCATCACAATGGCTTACTGAAAGACATGATACACAGCCACGCGTGGCACAAAGATGTTTCTTTCAGTGACAGACCACACCTATGATGGTGGTCCCATAAGATCCTAATACCGTATTTTCTATGTTTAGATATGATTAGATACACAAATCCTTACCATCGGGTTACAGTATCCTACAGTATTCAGTAAGTACTGTACAGGTTTGTAGCCTAGGAGCCATGGGTTAGACCATGTTGCCTAGAGTGTGGAGTAGGCTAGACCATCTAGGTGTGTCTAAGTGCATCCTATTTTGTCCGCACAAAAACAAAATTGCCTGATGACACCATTTCTCAGAACATATCCCTATTGCTAGGCAGCCCATGACGTACTGAGGTGGCAGGTGTGTGGTCTAGGAGGCAGGAGACAAGGCTTCACATTTCTACTGCCACCTCCTCATCTTGTCTCTGAGGCTCCGTTTCCTGATCTGTAAGCTGAGAAAATGAAGGTGTCGGGCTGTATGGCAGAAACTCCTACTTGTGTATTGATATCCACGTGCCCATTTTCTTTTACACACAGAACACACACACCCAATGTTGACTGAGCGCGTGGCCCCCTAGATAGGGACTACATTTCCCAGCATCCTTGCAGGTATGAGTTGCCATGTGACTAAGCTACAGCCAGTAGGATATGGGAAACTATTGTAGCGCAGGGAATACACTCTGGTCCCTTCTTGTGGGCTTACTGGATGTCCTTCTTGCGATACTTACCGCATGATGTGAGCTGGCTTCAGCCATGCTGGAGAGGATAGCACCCCACGGAGTAACAGCAACCATGCCAAAGGGCCAGGGCAGCTTTATGGGAAAAAATGCCCTACGTGACGGGGACAACCTGCCTCCCAGCTGAACTGTGAGATGAGAATGATGCCTATCTCGGCGACGCCAGTCAACAGGAGTGCGTAGCACACTGACGTTTCAGCCCATGACAGATCACATGTACATCGGTGGGCCCCTAAGACTGCCAGGCGGCTGAAAATCCCTAGAGCCCAGTGACACGGCAGCCGTCATACTGCTGTAGCACAATGTACTTCTCACAAGTCTGTGGGGGTGCTGGCATAAGCACACCTCCTGAAATGCCAGGCTTGTAAAAGTCCAGCACGTACGATTATGTACAGTGCAGCATGCTTGACAAGGATAATAAATGACTCTGCTACTGATTTACGTGTTTCACGCATTATTCTTGTGCTGTTATCTTGAGTGTGTACTCCCTTTACTTATGAAAAACAAAGTGAACCGTCAAACAGCCTCAGGCGGGTCCTCAGGAGACATTCCAGAGGGAGGCATTGTCATCATAGATGACAACAACTCCGTGAATGTTACTGCCCCTGACAACCTTCCAGTGGGGCAGGATGTGGAGTTGGAAGGCCCAGAGAGGGATGACCCTGAGCCTGTGTCGGCCTAGGCTAACAGGCGTGTTTGTGTCTTCGTTTTTAACAAAAAGGTTCAAAAAGTGGAAATCTGTAATCACGATAAGTTTCAAAAATAAGAAAAGGCTCATAGGACAGGCTACAAAGAGAGAATACGCTTGTACAGCCGCACCGTGTGTTTGTTTGGGCATGTCATTGCAAAAGAGCCAAAAAGGAAAAAATGTTTAAAAGTTTATAAAGTAAAAAAGTGACAGTGAACTAAGGTTAACTTATTATTAAATAAAGAAAAACATTTTTTAAGGATTTAGTGTAGCCCAAGCATCCAGCGTTTATGAAGTCTAGGCAGCTACAGCAATGCCCTTGGCCTTCACGTTCACTGGCCGCTCACTGACTCAATCTGCAAGCTCCATTCATGAAACGTGCCCTGTTCAGGTGTGTCACTGTTTATTTCCAACGTCTGATGTTTACTGTGCCTTTTCTGTGTTTAGATAGAGCCTCATGCAAAAATGCCACTGTGTTACAACCGCCGAGAGTATTCAGCAGCGACATACTGTACAGGCTTGTAGCCTAGGAGCTGTAGGCAAGACCTTACAGCTCAGACACGTTGTCAGCTGTGCCAGCCAGGGGTGTGTAAGTGCACTCCACCACGTTTGCACACGCTGAAACTGCCCAAAGACACAGTTCTCAGAATGCCCCCATCGTTGAGCCATGCGTGACCATGTTCTATGCTTTGAAATCGCGATGGTTCATCAGCTTAGCCTATAACTAAACTAATGTAGATTGGATGAGGCCAAGGTCATTACTGTCACCATCATTTTTTATTACAGCCAGAACGAAATGGACATGTAACAGACATTCGGCAAACTGAAAGAACGGATGAACAAACGAACAACGGGGTGGTTTCGATGGACATATCAGGAATATTATGGAAACAATTCGTGAACCAGCACGGATACAAATGAGATCAGGTCCGAGTATTCTTCCATTACTAAAATTCTGTCATCTTGTTTCTCAGAGCTGAGGGTCGCTTGAGAACACGGGGCTGACCGGCACTGTCTTAGCCAAGTGTTTTCCACAGCAAGGATAGAGAGTATGGAGGTCTTAGAGGGGGCGAAGAGATGCGACACACACACTCCCTCTCTTCTCGTCCCTCAGTCATTCATTCATTCACCCAACAAACGTGCCTATGACATGCCAGGCACTGGTGGGCATAGAAATGAGTAACAGGTCCTCATGCCAACCCGCACAGCCCAATGAAGACAGTGCAATGGTCCATAAAAGCAGTGCCAAGGCTGAGTAGAAGCTGAAACATGGTGACATTTCAATCTTAAGTCTTCAGAGTCTCCCCAGAGCTGCTCTCCAGAGAACTGTCTTTATCCCCACCAGCTTTAGCACAGCCAGGGAAGCGTGGTTTGCTCTGGGGAAGTTCATTTGTCAGAGCCCTTTCTCGGAGTCCTCCAGACACCCGCAGTCCAGGTGCACTTCCTCTGCCCAGAGCAATCGATATTTATGAGCGATGAACTAAGGGCTCTGGGGGTCAGTGTTCCAGCCAGGGAATCAGAAAAGTGGGTTGTGACCCAAGGCCACCCCTGGCTGTGAGACAGTCATTCATTTATTCAGTCACTCAACTTGAACAAGCCACATCCTTTCAATTTCTTCGTTTATAAAGGGGGGATTTTCTTCTTCTATCTTACAGCATTATTGTGAGCTTTGAACCAAAGTACCCAACAGAGTGCCTGCCACCTACCTTGAGCTCCATAAACATGGGTGAAGGCTGATTTGGTAGCATGAGAATTATTGCTCCGTCATTATTTTCTTTTTTTCTTTTGAGTTGGAGTCTCACTCCATCGCCCAGGCTGGAGTACAGTGGCATGCACGCTCAAGGCCACCCCAGCGTCGACCTGCTAGGCTCCGGCGATCCTTCCGCCTCAGCCTTCCAAGTAGCTGGAACTGCGGGCGTATGCTACCATGCCCAGCTACTTTCTAAAAACTTATTGCAGAGTCGAGGTCTCGCCAAGTTGCCTGGGCTGGTCTCAAACCAGTGGGCTCAGGCAATCCGCTCACCTCAGTCTCCCAAAGTGCTGGGATGACAGGCTGAGCCACCAAGCCTGGCCTCAGTCATTCTTTCCAACAGGGGTGATTACTCACCCAGAGGGCACTTTGCAATATCTGGGTGGCAGCAGAGCAGTGCTAATGACACTCCAGAATAGAGACCAGTGTAAGGGTAGCCACCTGCATCAAAGAAATGTCCCCCTCCAACAGTGTCAATGCTGAGAAACCCTGCTTAGTAACCCCTCAAAAACGCCAATTTCAACGTGATACATTTACACTCTTGCTAGAAATCTGTTTTGTGCCATGTCAAAGGCCACCTCTACCTTGGTATTTAGCGTATAATTATAAAACGGTATCTCCGGGACTGTCAACTGGAATTTTGGGAGCATTTGCCACAAAACACAAAACAACAAAAAACAGTACAGACTTGGTTCCTTCCATCCATATGTGAATTGTTGCTGGCAAATCCTAGTCCCAGTGTCTCAGGTCCACTTGATTTCTCACCAAGAACCATCACCATTTTCCTGTCTGGCCTGCAATTGTGGAGTTTGTTTTCTGACTTCAGAGACACCTGGACCCAATTTGCATGATTAGAACCAAAAAGGACCTGCAGTGTCAAGAAGGAGTGAGACGTTGACGATGATGATTTCCAGTGTAAATGTGATGATTGCAGCATTTTTTCAGCCAATATTAATTGGGCAGCTACTACATGCCAGGGCTCGGTAGAGAATAAAACAAACACAGCCCCATGCCCGGTACAGCCAATGACTTTCAGATGGCTTTAGCATCTATTGTTATTCGCTGTTTACACAGACTTTAGCTAAGCAGGAATGGTATTTGTCACGAGTGAGAAAGTTATACTTTCTGAAAACATACATGAAGAATCAATCACTAAACATTTTTTACAATTACTTTAATTTGCATTTCTAATCAAAAATGCAGTCTGACTTTGTAGACTTTTAATACAAGTGCTTTAAAAGATCCGTTAGCTCACCGAGTTCAAGTGCAAATCTGCTGGGAAGGCCATCACCCGCTTGCCGCCTGGTGGATCACTCAGCCTCCAACGTCCGTCTTACCCGTTGCCTCATACGGGAAATGTCTCCACCCTGATCCCTGACTCTGACAAAGTGCAGGATGCCTCCTCTACCCCGCAGCACTTTGGGCATGGCGTGGTTACGCGCCCATACGTGGGGGGAAGGGAGTCACCCAAAATGTGGGGGAACCAGACATTGCTGGACATGTGGTCCCTTCATTTTTCCCTCCCCGTCCTTTGGATTTTGTACCTGTCCGTCCTCCACAAGGACCAAGAACCATTAGCCACCATTTACCCATTCGCAGAGCAATTGCTATGTGCCAAGTATTATCATGAAGTATGCCACAGATATCCTCTTAATGTAATCACTTCAACCATCCTCTAAAGATCATTTTCCATCGTAATGTATAAAACGTAAGGCTCGGAGATGAACTCATAGACTCATGTCTTCAGTGAGCATGTACTGAGACCGACTATAAAATGGACACTGCCAGGTGCTGGGACTGGAACGAAGAAGAAAAAAGACTGGGCATGGTGGCTCGCGCTTGTCATTCCAGCATCTTGAGAGGCTGAGGCAGGAAGACTGCTTGAGCCCAGGAGGTGGAGACCAGCCCGGGCAGCATAGCAGGACCTTGTCTCCACAAACACAAAATAAATTAGTCAAGCATAGTGGCATGCACCGGTAGTCCCAGCTACTTGGCAGGTTGAGGCAGGAGGATCGCTCGAGCCCAGGAGGTCGAGATTACGGTAAGCTATGATCATGATGGTACCACTGCACTCTAGCCTGGGTGACAGAGTGAGACCTCAACTCAAAAGAGAGAATAAGGTTAGGGAGACGGAGAGTGAGAGGAAGAGGGAGAAGAGGAGGAGGAGGAGGAGGACAGAGGAGACGGTGTGTGGTGCTTGCTTACACTTCAGAGGGGCTATGAAGGAACTTGGTTCCGACGTAGCTGGTAAGCGGCTGAGCTAAGCACATTCCGCCGAGGCCCAGGGAACTCCGAGGCGCACTAACGCCGCCCCCATGGAGTCCTCAACTGGAGGTTTGCAGACATCTGAGGAGGTGCGTCTGGGACTCCACAACCAAACTTGCATCCAATCCTGAAAATGGATGTTAGCATCATTCAAAGGATGTCACCGATGGCCAGCAGGGTGGTGGAGAGTGAACCTCAGTGGGGAAAAGCGCCTTACACCAGAGGCGACCAACCTTTCTGCGGGACGTCTGTGACCAGACCGCCCCGAGCAGTCACTTAGAAGCAGTGTCTGATGGTGGAGCCTGGAGAGGAATCCCAGACGTTCCTCCAGCTGACCTGACAGATTTGTTCCGGGGCTGAGACCGACGTTCAAACCAGCTGAGTGAGCGTAGGAATGGGAGGAGGGTTCTATTCTGCACGTTTCTGAATGAAAGTACAAGCAGGAAAATGTGAAGATTACTCGGTAAAACATCTGACGTGTACCCAGCAGGCAAAGTTGTTTTTAGGCGTTCAGATCCATTTTTGCAAAGCACCAGGCACAAGCCATGATGGCATTCGTAGTGGAAAGGAGAAAAGCAGCCGGGCTGGGTGGCTCAGCCTGTCATCCCACGCCTTGGGAGGCTGAGGTGAGTGGATTGCCTGAGCCTGCGGGTTCGAGACCCGCCTGGGCAACTTGGTGAGACCTCATCTCTACAATAAATCAAAAAAAAAAAAAAATTAGCCGGGCGTGGTAGTGCGCACCTGTAGTTCCTGCTACTTGGAAGACTGAGGTGGAAGGATCGCCGGAGCCCAGCAGGTCGAGGCTGCGGTGGCCGGGAGTGGCCACTGCGCTCCAGCCTGGGCGACAGAGTGAGACTCCAACTCCAAAAAAAAAAAGCAAGGAGAAAAGCAGGGCAAGTCACCCTACAGGAGTATGGTGCTTATCAAAACTACGGAGAGAGGGGTTTTTCTGCTACTTCTTCGCCAAACATTTGTGGGACGGAGAGCGCATCGAATATCCTTGGAAGGCTCCAAAAGGCAGGGGAGCCGTGGGTTCAGAGGCCCAGTCCTGGAAGGAAGGGACACGCCGGGGGCACATGTTTTGTAATCACCTAATGCCCACATATAAGAAGCTATCATTGCGGTGTGTTTGATGAGAAAGGCAGGGTCCATGTTCCTACATTTTCTGGTTCGTCTTTCAAAAGACTAATTCTGTAGTTGGAAGAGCCACAGTGGCTGCCGAATAAATCTCTGTGGAACAGAGGAATAAGCAACCAAATGAGAGTCCGAAACGCCATCCAGGTGAAATGGAATCAGGAAAGGCAGTGAAATCTACAAGGCCCCACGGGACACCGTATGCAGTATTCGTCAATCTGCTCCCGCTCCCTTGCTTCCCTGTTTTGAAATCTCTCCAGGGTAGAACTTTATGTGCCAGGGCCTTACATCTTCGGCGCAACCGTGAACTTAGCTGAATTCACAAAATATCTTTGGAAAGTTTGTGGTAAGTAAACACCACCTATGTGAATTTCCGCACACTTGGATACTCTGGCAGATGCAGACGGTACAGAAACCTTCAAACCATCGAGAACATCAGCTCTGGGGACCAGGAGGCCAGACCAGCAGTTACCAACGGCGTCACTTGGGCACGTCTAGTTACTTCTTCCAGCTTCAGTTTCAAGTGCAACTTGGGGGTTTGAGCCTCATCTTTCAGGCTGGTTGTGAAAAGAAAGAACACCGGGAAGTAACAGCTTGGAAAAGTCCCTGCCCCTCTTGTCTGCCTTATTCTATGCCATAAGCCAACCCCCCTCTCAGAAAATACGGTCTTCTCATGAAGGAAAAAAAGGAGCCCTTCAAATTAAAAATATTTTTTAAAAAAAGCGGTCATACTTAGCGCGGCTTGCCGTGCCAGCAGCGTGGAGAGGCTGAGCCAGTTTCTGAAATGCCTTCTGTCCAAGGTTTAAGTTGTTCTCGCCCACTTCCTGCCCTGGGTGTGTGTTGGCTACGGGGCTTCCTGAAAGGACACGGGCCAAAACACTCACAACGCTTCCCGAGGGAGGAAGCCTTAGCTTTCCAGAAGCTGGCGCCCACAGGAACCTGGAGCGAGGAGGAGGGCTTCTGGGGCCAGGCCCAGCCGGAGAAGCGCGAGTTTGTGGCGACGTGCGGCCACGGCGGGCTCCAGGTCACCGTCCACGTTCTGAGCGGAAAGGCAGCAAAAGGCATCATTTGTTCACTCATGCTGCCAGCGCTCGCTTCCTTCCGTGAGGCCCTGAATCCTGGGCTGGCGTGCCCATTGAAGTCTAGGGCGTGTGTGGGTGCTTGACGGTCGGGGACCATGTTTATGGGGCTGGAAGTTACATCAATGATAACTGCAAACCCCCAAAGCTTACCCTATACCAGGCACGGGTCTCAGGGTCTGGCATCTATTAACTGTTTAATTCTCTCTCAGCCAAATGTGGGAGGTTAAAGTATCCTCTCCATTGTACAGAAGAAGCGGGAGGTGACATGCTGAGGTGTGAGTTTAGACAGTTCAGCTCTCTGGTTTGAGTTTAAGCCTTTAAAACAAACCAGACCTCTAAAAGAAGGAAAGTGGAACGGTGGGTGCCAGGGGCTGGGGCTGAGGGGACTGGGAGTTATTGGATGGGGGCAGGGTTTCCATTTGGAAAGAGGAGAAAGTTTCTGGAAGTGGATGGTGACGATGAGGGCTGCCCAGCAATGTGAATGCAGTTAGTGCCACTGTACCGCAAAAATTGTTACAACGATAATTTTTATGTTATGCATATTTTACTGGGATGATTTTTTTTTTCATAGGTGCAGGGGAATATAGCCTAGCTCTAGAAAGGATCATCTTTCATTAGAACAGAAAGCATTAAGGATGGAAACTGCAGTTCGGGTTTTTGTTTTTTATTTCTTGTAGCTCAGTGGTCACGCTGGCCATTGGCCCCAAGTTCCAATTGAAAAGGACCTATTTGTGATTACATATGCATGACACAGATAGGACAAACATATCTGTTCAGTCTATCTGTCGGAAAGAATCCATTAAGTCAATCATTCGGTATCCTATAAGCAAACAAACAAACAAAAAATATCTGCTACCAGCTGGGGAACTTTCTAGGTCCTCTGGAGACGCAGATCCGGAAATGGGAGACAAGCCTTCGTGAGACTCCCACTCTCTGGGCACCCCACTTAAATCCACACCACCGGTCAGGCTCGGTGGCTCCGCCTGTAATCCCAGCGCTTTGGGAGGCCGAGGCGAGTGGATTGCCTGAGCCTGCGGGTTCGAGACCCGCCTGGGCAAATTGGCGAGACCTCATCTCTACAATAAATCAAAAAATGAGCCAGGCGTGGTAGCGTGTGCCTGTAGTTCCAGCTACTTGGAAGGCTGAGGTGGAAGGATCGCCGGAGCCCAGCAGGTCGAGGCTGCGGTGGCCGGGAGTGTGCCACTACACTCTAGTCTGGGCGACAGAGTAAGACTCCAAATCAAAAAAATTATAATACATCCACACAATCACAGTTCCAGGAGGAGTCGGTGGATGAGACTGAGGTCCTGGAGTCGAGCTTCTTCT